>JARKHS020010754.1:0-20488 GCA_030143305.2 Amblyomma americanum
TCGGCTTGAGCCAATGAGCAGGCCTGTGCAGTTTCCTTTTCTTTCTTCCTGGCAACCACAGACACTGTAAGTAAAGGAAAATGAAATGAAAATTGATTTTATGGAAAGGAAGCGACGCGTCTGACATCTCTCTCATTCGGGCGAAGTGAGGCCGTGCGGGCACGCAGGAGTCACGCGGTAAGCGGCGAACAACGCAGCGCACATCCAAAGCGCGTTCACCACGAAGCTTGCGGCTTGCTGCCCGTTCGTTCGGCGCGGAAGCTATGCTGGCGTTCGCGGCATCGGGTTTGTCGAGAACGATGTGCCGACGAACTACGACTGCAACTTGAGTCCGGCGCGTTTCGGCAAGGCGCCTGGCAGCGCTTCTACGTGGTTTTCCGCTCCGCGCGTCCGTATCACCGTACGTAGCAGAGCGATTTGTCTAACGGGCAAAGCGTCGCGCCGAACGGGCGATGGCATTCCGTGGACTCCCTGGCAGTGCTGCAACACGCTGTCACGCTCCACTCTTAAAGGCGAAGATTAAGCGTCCTCAAATTCTTTTTAAAGTCATTTAGCTGTTTTTTGTTACTTGATTTTTATTTATTTACTTTTTATGTTTATTATTTTATTTTTACACTTTATTTTCTACATTACGACTCCTTTATGATTCGTCGCGGGATGCGACAGCGTGTTGCAGCATTGCCAAGGAAGGAGCCCACGGAACGCAATCGTCTGACCGGCGTGACGCCAGGCCTGTTGGACAACTTAAAGAAAGGAAATACCCGCCGCGGTGGCTCGTTAACGATCCCCAAGGGGTCGAAATTATTCCGGAGCCTTCCACTACGGCACCTCTTTCTTCTTTTCTTCCCTTAGTCGCTCTTTTATCCTTTCCCTTACGGCCAGTCGGGTGTCCGCCGAGATGCGAGGCAGATACTGCGCCGTTTCCTTTCCCCAAAAACCAATTTTCAAGGAACTGAAATGACGCCTGCCGCACATGTTTAGTGGACACCCAAACCGCGCTGTAAGGGAAGGATAATAATAATAATAATAATAATAATAATAATAATAATAATAATAATAATAATAATAATAATAATATAATAATAATAATAATTGGTTTTTTGGGGAAAGGAAATGGCGCAGTATCTGTCTCACATATCGTTGGACACCTGAACCGCGCCGTAATGGAAGGGATAAAGGAGGGAGTGAAAGAAGGAAGAGGTGCCGTAGTGGAGGGCTCCGGAATAATTTCGACCGCCTGGGGATCTTTAACGTGCACTGACATCGCACAGCACACGGGCGCCTTAGCGTTTTTCCTCCATAAAAACGCAGCCGCCGCGGTCGGGTTCGAACCCGGGAACTCTGGATCAGTAGTCGAGCGCCCTAACCACTGAGCCACCGCGGCGGGTGGAATATAAACTGAAAATTGGTTTTAAGGAAAGCAGACGACCCCTGTCTCACATATCTCTGTACTTATAACTCCTGAGGTTTTTGCTGACGACACGAAAATTTCGTAGGATGGTAGAGGTGTACAGCGAAGCTGTAAAACTCCATGGGTGTATTTTTCCGTGTGTTAATTCTCAGTGCGCCGACAGAACTGGTTATCTATAAGATGTTGAAAAGAACAAATTGGTAGTGCTTGCTAATGTATGCGTTACATTTGAGTGAGTTTGAATCGTCGAACCGCACGAGACGACGAAGCCCGTGCTGTGGCAGAATCCTACTGTTATTCTATCTGCTATTTTATGCTGCTTTCGTCATTCGCTACTAAATAACGCCGTCAACGCAATGAACAGATTCGAAGCAGGCACGCATTACCATCATGGCAGCACTGGACGCAGGAAACAAGAAGTCCTGAGCGGCAGATTGGGTGTGGTTTTGCGTCCGCCGCCACTGGTACGGAAGGGAACATATAGCACCGGACGCTGCACCGGATGCTGCACTGGACATGGTACTAGACACCGCACCGATTCGCTCAGCGTTGCCTTGGTTGAATGGCTGTGGTTTCTTCGCTTCTTCGCCCTTCAAATGGTTGCCTTCGACCCGGGACGCAGGGGATGTCGCGGATAAGCGGCCTGCGGCGACGAGAGGAGGTGACACCGTGGAAATAGTGAGGCCTTGCGCTATTATTCGCCCCTGAGGCATGGCCGAAACGCCTGCAGCTGCAGGTTCGGGCTCGCATCCGAGAGGTCCTGCTGTCACGGGGTCTGGAACAATTCGCTTGCCTTGCTCAGCCGCCGGAGAAAGAAGTTCGCTGGCCAGGACTTGGGAAGCTTCCTTTCGCGCTTCTGCTCCCGGTGCGAGCGATGGTAAATTCTCGCTCTCCTTTTGGGCGTCCTGTGTCTCTTCAGATGCTGGTGCTTCTGGCTCAGGGTGGTTAGGACGACCCGCCATTGCCGTCGGCTCGTCCGGCGAGCGGAGGCTGTGTACCGTGGCAGCGGTGGGGCCGCGCTGTGATCGCTGGTCTTCGTCGTGCAGCTTGACTGCTTGTCCCGGTGCAGCAGCAGGCTCCTCGCGGGCGTTGGTGCGGTAAGGTGCCAGATCGCCGGCAGTCGACAGTGGACTGGAGGGGCCGCTCATCCCGGTAGTAGGGTTAGGAGTCACGGCGGGCGAAACTGCCTTGGACGATCGCGAGTGGCGACAAGTGGCTTTCTTGTCGCCGGAGACCGTTTTCTCGCTCTTCCGTCTCTTTGGCATGTCCACAGCAGCTCACAAAACGGAGGTGTAGGGCCAAATAGTAACTGTCAGTGGTATTTTATCCCGGAGCTTCAGAACAGTCGTTCCAGCTTTACAGCCCGAATCCGAAGAGCGTGCAGCGCGTGAAAGACTTCTTCTTCAGTAACGTGAGGACGCAACCGCGCGCTAAGCGACAATGCCAATGGGGATTCTTGTGGCAAAAAAAATACTAACAAGAGAACCGCATCCTGAAATATTGACCGAATTGTGGTAGCACTGGGCATATATTTGTTGTATCCCGTACCGTTGGGGAACTGCCCGGTCCGACTGCCCGGAGCAGCCGGAGCACCACCACGTCAAGCACCCGCCACGTACCTACTTCGACCAACTCCCCTTTTATTCCCGTTCAATGATGAATATATATACAGATGTGCGAGTCAGCTGACCAGATAGGGCGCATGCCTAGCGCCACCTAGTTTATACAAACATAACTACAGAATACAATACCACATTATTCCCCCTCAAAAGAGTTAGCAACTAACACTGGAAAAACACAATAAACACTCAATGTCTTTCATAGTCTTTAAACCACACTGGTGGTCTTCTTTGTCTCGTCGAATGCCTCAGTCCTGGAACGTCCCTTTCAACTGGCGTCTGAACAGATGGCTGCTGGGGTGGGTCGTGGTTCTCCTGCTGTGGTTCGCCAAGTGGTTTTGCTGATTCAGGCGAACAACTTTTCGGAACTGTAGGTGGTGGAACTGGTTGGGGGCAAGGTACCAGCCGACTCCGATTCCATGTGCGGCCATCATTGAGCTTGTAGGTATCTTGACCACATTGGTCCACAATGGTGAATGGACTCGAGTAGCTCAGAGCGCCCTTAGGCACGTGACCAGGCAACTTGACTCTCACCGGTTGACCTATTGTTAATGGAGAGTACTTTGCAGCTCGTCGACGGTCAGTGTAAGTCTTACTTGCTTGTTGCCTTTGTGCTACTCTGCTGTGGATGGACTTCATCGCTGCCTGCGGATCTTGAAAAAACTCTTTACCTGGCGCTCCTACAAGATCAAGTTTTGTTCTGGGATGACGGCCGTGAAGAAGGACGGAAGGCTTCACTCCTGTGGTCGCATGCGGTGTGAAACGGTAGACTCCCAGGTATTCGGTGATAGCTTCCTTCAAAGGCCGATGTTCTTGTGCGCAGACTTGAACGTACTCTTTGAGTACTCGATTAAACCTCTCTACCTGCCCGTTAGCTTGCGGATGATAGACTGCCGAATACGTATGAGCGATGCCACGTTCTTTGAGGAAACTGTCAAACTCCAAGGCTGTAAACTGAGCACCATGATCACTCACAATCTCGTCTGGATATCCTTCCCTGCTGAAGATGCTTCGCAGAAAGGAGATGACTGTTGCAGTTGTCACCCTTGCTGAGAAACAAACCTCAGGCCACTTGCTGTAGTAATCGATGGCTGTAATGGCAAAACGGCAATCTGCAGGCACTTCGGAAAAAGGGCCCACAATATCGATGCCTAGCTTCTGCCATGGTGCAGATGGGAATGCAACTGGCTGCAGAGGTGGTGTCACGGGTTTTGCAGACTTGTCAACAGATTGGCATACCGCGCAGGATGCAATGAATTGTTCTACTTGCTTGCACATAGCAGGCCACCAGTATTGCTCACGTAGTCGCTGCTTTGTCCTCGTTATTCCCGGATGAGACTCGTGGGCTGCGTCAAGAAGCCGTGCTACGAGGGACGAAGGTACCACAAATTTGTCACCACGAAGCAGGAGGTCTCCAACGACTGAGAGCTCAGTTTGCACCCGGTAGAACGGAACTGCTTCGGCAGGCAACATCTTCACTGCGACGAGTGGATTTCTTGTCGCCGGAGGCCGGTTTCTCGCTCTTCCGTCTCTTTGGCATGTCCACAACAGCTCACAAACCGGAGGTATAGGGCCAAATAGTAACGGTCAATGGTATTTTATCCCGGAGCTTCTGAACAGTCGTTCCAGCTTACAACCCGAATCCGAAGAGCGTGCAGCGCGTGAAAGACTTCTTCAGTAACGTGAGGACGCAACCGCGCGCTAAGCGACAATGCCAATGGGGACTCTTGTGGCAAAAAAATACTAACAAGGGAACAGCATCCTGAAATATTGACCGAATTGTGGTAGCACTGGGCATATATTCATAATTTTCTGGAGGGAAAATTGCAGCCATTATCTCTCATTCGCATTGAGGAGGAGCAGGAAACACCTTAGATTTGTTAGAAAATTTATATTTCGGCCGGTGCTTGAAGTTGTCGTCTTTTCTTTCGTCTTGGGAGTAGTCATCAGTACAGATAGGATGTCTACAAGTGGAAGTGTGAAAAAGTCGGCCAGGTGAACCTGGCCCCTGCACGCGTGACTACCGCATGACGGCGCTCTTGTGTAGTGTTCATGTATACAGGATAACCGCTGGTCCTTAAGTGTAACGAAGGGATCCCAAGAGAAGGCATGCAAGCGTAGCAGGGGGCGGCAGAAAGTTAGGTGGGCGGATGAGATCAAGAAGTTTGCGGGTGTACGGTGGGCGCAGCTGGAAAAGGACAGGGTTATCTGGAGAGGCATGGGAGAGACCTTTGCCTTGCAGTGGGCGCAGTCAGGCGGAGGATGATGATGCTACAGGAACACTAGGGGCGCCGTAACAGCGTCGCGGGGCGTCTGCTTTCTAACACAGCAGCTAATTTTGAGCAGCGCTTTCTTCGTGCACTTTCTGAGACTAGCATACTGGTACCCTCAAAGTGATTGCAGCAAACACTCCGCAAAAATTTGCTCCTACGGTAGCAAGCAGACGCCGCGCGACGCGGTGACGGAGCCCTAAATAGCGCCGCCGTGCGGTAGTCACGTGGCCAAGAACCAGTTTCGCCTGGCCGGTACTCACACCTGCCCTTCAAGACAACCTACCTGGACTGAGGAGCGCTCTCAAGACGAAAGAAAAGGCAACCTCAGGCACCTGCCAAGATATAAATCTTCTTCTAACTAATCTATTTCCTCCTTCTACTCGAAGCGAATGAACGATCGCTGTTGCAATTTTCTCTCCAGGAGATTATGAATATATGCCCAGTACTGCCACACTTCGGACAAGATTTCAGGATGCCGTTCCCTTGTTGGTATTTTTTGCTACAAGAGTCCCCATCGGCATTGCCGCTTAGCGTGCGGTTGCGTCCTCACATTACTGAATAATAATAATAATAATTGGTTTGGGGGGGAAAGGAAATGGCGCAGTATCTGTCTCATATATCGTTGGACACCTGAACCGCGCCGTAAGGGAAGGGATAAAGGCGGGAGTGAAAGAAGAAAGGAAGAGAGAGGTTCCGTAGTGGAGGGCTCCGGAATAATTTTGACCACCTGGGGATCTTTAACGTGCACTGACATCGCACAGCACACGGGCGCCTTAGCGTTTTTCCTCCATAAAAACGCAGCCGCCGCGGTTGGGTTCGAACCCGGGAACTCCGGATCAGTAGTCGAGCGCCCTAACCACTGAGCCACCGCGGCGGGGTCACATTACTGAAGAAGAAGACTTTCACGCGCTGCACGCTCTTCGGATTCGGGCTGTAAGCTGGAACGACATGACCCTCTTGCGTTGCAGAATACCGCGACTAAATGTCTATTTATGTAGATCAGGGTTATTAGTGGTGGTGGTAGCGATTTTATTAAAATAATAGTAAAAAGGAAGGAAAGGATTTTTTCTAGCCCCGGCATCTGCCATCGATACTGAAGCACCTGAGCTGGGGCAGCGGAAATAAAGGATAGCAGGCAGAATGGAGAAATGAAATGAAAGAGGCGAGGGGACAGGAAGAGAGGATAGGGGGAGAAGTAACATATACAGACTATTTACACAATAAGAAAAAACAGTTTGTACATATTACTTCTCCCCCCTATCCGCTCTTCCTGTCAGGGTTATTGCTGACCAACCTTTGAGTGTCCTGTGGTGAAATATAGTCAATAGATCACTTTTTCCTCTTTTGCTGGAGGCTCGCTTCTCTCCGTAGAACATACTTGGAGATCCCACTCGCTCGCCTGGGGCTCCCTCTATCTATTCCGATCCTATTCACCTTTGGGGCAAGCGCCAAGGGATATGCCTTGAAACCTGTGTGCGATTTTATTCACGGGTATATAATTGCATCAGGTCGATTCTTATGCTAAAATGCGAATTCACAGCTTTTTCATTTCCTTTTTTTCGCCTTTTTTCATCCAAATTTGCGTCTTCACAAAATTATCCAATTACTCCCCTCCTTAGCTATGTGCGAGTTTGTATCAACAATGTACCCTTGCCAATTCCCTACCGTGGGCACGTGCCATTCAGCCAGAGGCCATCATCAGCATCATCATCAAGCTGGAACGACTGTTCTGCAGCTCCGGGATAAAATACCACTGACCGTTACTATTTGGCCCTATCCCTTCCGTTTTGTGAGCTGCTGTGGACATGCCAAAGAAACGGAGAAGCGAGAAACCGGCCTTCGGCGACAAGAAAGCCACTAGTCGCCACTCCCGATCGTCCAAGGTAGTTTCGCCCACCGTTAGTCCTAACCCTACTACCGGTATGAGCGGTCCCTCCAGTCCGCTGCCGACTACCGGCGATCTTGCACCTGACCGCACCAACGCCCGCGAGGAGCCTGCTGCTGCGTCGGAACAAGCACTCAAGCCGCACGATGATGAGCGATCGCAGCGCGGCCCCACCGCTGTCACGGTGCCCAGCCTCCGCACGCTGGACGAGCCGACGGCAACGGTGGGTCGTCCTAACCACCCTGAGCCAGAAGCACCAGCATCTGAAGAGACACAGGACGCACAAAAGGGGAGCGAGAATTTACCATCGCTCGCACCGGGAGCAGAAGCGCGAAAGGAAGCTTCCCAAGTCCTGGCCGGCGAACTTCTTTCTCCAGCGCCTGAGCAAGGCAAGCGAATTGTTCCAGACCCCGTGACAGCAGGACCTCTGGGATGCGAGTCCGAACCTGCAGCTGCAGGCGTTTCGGCCATGCCACAGGGGCGAATTATAGCGCAAGGCCCCGGTATTTCCACGGTTTCACCTCCACTCGTAACCGCAGGCAGCTTATCCACGGTATCACCTGTGTCCCGGGGCGAAGGCAACCATTTAAAGGGCGAAGAAGCGGAGCAACCACAGCCATTCATCCAGAGCAACGCTGAGCGAATCGGTGCGGTGGGTAGTACCACGTCCGGTACAACGTCCGGTGCAACGTCCGGTGCCGCGTCGGGTGCTATGTCCTCTTCCGTACCTCTGGTGGTGGACGCAAAAGCCAAGACCCATTCTGCTGCTCCGGACGTCTTGTCTCCTGCGTCCAGGGCTGCCATGATGGTAATGCGTGCCTGCTTCAAATCTGTTCTTTGCGTAGATGGTGTTGTTTAGTAGCCAATCATGAAAGCAGTTTAAAATAGCTAAAACGGTAAAACAGAACGATTTTGCTGCAGCCCGGGCCTCATCGTCTCAGGCGGTTCGATGATGCAAACTTATAACTAAGATATAGCACATACATTAGCAAGCACTACCAATCATTTAAAAGGTTCTTCATCTCAGTCTATAAATTCTAACGGCCGACTTAGAATTAGCACGTGGACGAATACACCGACGAAGTTTTTATTTAGGCCTCTTTCTTTTCTAGGAAGCAGCTCACACAGAAACATGCATCTGACGTTCCGACCTGACATTGAAATATGCCTCATTGAAAATCGCCTCATAGGTTTGGGTTTCACACAAGTTTGAGTATTTAGCTGGTTGTTTCTAATGCGTTATGTGTGCACTGGCGAGTGATTAAAAAATTAGCACCAGTGTCAGATGACCTGAAGGGCGGAATCGCACAGCGTGGCGCTGTGGTTCGCGGAATAGCGGTTTTCAAGCAATGCCTGCCTGCCTTCCTGATGGACACATCAACCATGCTATAAGAAATGGATGGAAGATTGGCGTGGAAGAAGAAAGAAAGGTGCCGTAGTGGAGGCCTCCGGAATAATTTCGACCACCTGGGGATCTGTAAAGTGCACTGGCATCACACAGCACACGGGCGCCTTAGCGTTTCGCCTCCATCGAAGCGCAGCCGCCGCGGTCGGGTTCGAACCCGGGAACTTCAATAAACTCGTGTTCAGGATGGTGCAAATTTATTTAGGCAGGAAATGAAATTAGGGAATTCATAAAAGCTGCATTGTAGCAGGTTCTCAACTTTTGTAATTCGTCGCCATTTAGAGCTCGAAATTAGACATACACGCAATCTATTGGCTTTTGTTGTGCGCAGTAAATTCGAAGAACTTATCATCAAACCACCCACTTGCGTACCTGTCATTAAAATAAGCCTTGCCAACACACCCATACCCACTGTAAAAAATCTCCGATTACTTGGCCTACGCATACAGCAAGATTTCAAGGCGACTCATAAGACGCGTATTCAAACACATTAATGGACTCAATGGAAACGACACCCTGTGCATTGGTGACGCACTAATCACCAGAATACCGGCATACCACCTACCATATCGCGACCTCAGCAAAACGCACCTGACTAAGCTCGACACAATATAACGAACAGCTTTCAAGGCAGCGCTACACCTACCCCGACACGCTAACACCACCAAACTGATACAGCTGGGATTACATATATAACAAAGTAGAGGAAATAATTGAAGCCCAACTGTCCAATCAGCAACGCAGACTCGAACAAACAGCCACTCGGCTCCACTACTTGGGCCAGGTAACAAAGCTCACTCCTCACCTATTAAGCAACCAGCAGCTTAAGCCACTCCCCTGCAACATGCACCCAAATCAACACAAATGTCGCAGGAAGGCACGCGTGTCGCACCTCACTGAGCTATACAACGCAAGGTAGGACAACCTATTCACCGACGCAACACCGCACCCACAATACCCTGGCATGCACTAGCCGCTTTCCTGGACGCACCACACGAGGAGCACGAACATGAAAGAGGCAGGCCTGGCCATATCAACAGACTCTTCCGTAACGCCAGCGTTCCTTCATATTCGGCCCACATACTCACTACACTACCAGCACCACGCAACAAACTCGGACCTTCGGCATGACGGCATCCCCGGAAATAAGCGCGTTCGTGCGTATATAGAGTCCGGGCGCCGGTGCACGGCCTCCACAACCTGGAAACACGCGCTCAAACCCATAACGTGGCCCTTTACCACAAACTCATACAGGACTACAGGCAAAGCCTCATGATATACCCTCCTCACCCGCCGCGGTGGCTCAGTGGTTAGAGCACTCGGCTACTGATCCGGGGTTCCCGAGTTCGAACCCGACCGCGGCGGCTGCGTTTTTACGGAGGCAAAACGCTAAGGCGCCCGTGTGCTGTTCGATGTCAGTGCACGTTAAAGATCCTCAGGTGGTCGAAATCATTCCGGAGCCTTCCACTACGACACCTCTTTCTTCCTTTCTTCTTTCACTCTCTCCTTTATCTCTTCCCTTACGGCACGGTTCAGGTGTCCGCCGATATATTAGACAGATACTGCGCGATTCACTTTCCTTAAAAACCAATTATTATTATTATTATTATTATTATTATTATTATTATTATTATTATTATTATTATTATTATTACATGCCCTCCCCCACACTCCTCACTAGACCACTTACAGAGCATCCATTGGCGACAACTTCAACGGACTCATTCCACCCACCTCAGTTTGCTCACACCCCAGCCACTTCCCTTCTTGCTGCACCAACTGTCGAGCCAGCCCTCCCGTACTCTTTCACTACATCTGGGCATGCCCACATGCCATCTGTGCACCATTTATTCACACACCTATTTCAGCCACTTGGGAGACAGTCCTTATAGCCACACGAGCTGGCCAACAGCGCAAGTGACCCAGCTGGGCTGGAGGGGAAGGTCAGATAACTCTTGTACTGAGGAGTGCTCCCGGGAAGGTTTTTATATTTCTTATTAAATGAAGTTTATCCTCCTACTACTTATTCGCCGTTTTAAACCTTCCGTTGGTTCTGACGGGAAAAAAAATCTCACAGGACGGTTACGACTGTGTAACTCGATTTCAGCGATAGCTGTGTAGACATTTATTTTTTTGTGGATATTTTGAGGTGTAAAAGATATGGTGACCTCATATCGCACTGGTGTTGTGGTCAAGTGATGCACCGCTGCACTCGCAGGTGGCTGTTCCAAACAGAGCCACCTGTAGGCTTATGCGATCCAGGTTGCCCGTAACCGGTGGATACGATAATGACACCCACCCACCACCTATAGGTGTAGTGGTGAAGTGCATGATGCATGATGCACCCCTGCACTGGCCAGACTCATGCTGCTTGACCACGACAGTTTCGTATATACACAGCGTTTTGTGTTTTTGTTGAGTGTTTTCTGGTTAAGTGTTACGGGCCAAAGCCAGGCAATAAAGAAAAAGTGTAGTGGTGAAGCGCATGATGCATGATGCACCCCTGCACTGGCCAGACTCATGCTGGTTGACCACGACAGTTTCGTATATACATAGCGTTTTGTGTTTTTGTTGAGTGTTTTTTGGTTAAATGTTACGGGCCAAAGCCAGGCAATAAAGAAAAAAAAGTGTAGTGATGAAGCGCATGATGCATGATGCACCCCTGCACTGGCAGGCGGCTGTTCCGAACAGAGTCACCCGAAGGTTTAGGGGACCCAGGTTGACCTTAACCGGAGGATGCGTTAATGACATCCACCCACCACCTATCGGTGTAGTGGCGAAGTACATGATGCATGATGCACCCCTGCACTGGCAGCCGGCTGTTCTAAACAGAGCCATCCGTTGGCTTATGCCACCCAGGTAGGCCGTAACCGGTGGGTGCGTCCCACCCACCACCTATCGATGGTGGGTGGATGTCATTAACGCACCCACCGGTTACCTCGACAGCGACGACGCCAGACGACTACGACGCGCAAGCCAGGGATGGGCGCTTAACAACTATCGTTGTAAAACGCGTATAAGTGGCTCACCGGGTCAGTGGACACGTCAATCGTGGTATGACGGCGGTGATAATAATAATAATAATAATAATACTAATACTACTACTACTACTACTACTACTACTACTACTAATAATAATAATAATAATAATAATAATAATAATAATAATAATAATAATAATAATAATAATAATAATAATAATAATAATAATAATTGGTTTTTGGTGGAAAGGAAATGGCGCAGTATCTGTCTCATATATCGTTGGACACCTGAACCGCGCCGTAAGGGAAGGGATAAAGGAGGGAGTGAAAGAAGAAAGAGAGAAATAGGTGCCGTATTGGAGGGCTCCGGAATTATTTCGACCACCTGGGGATCTTTAACGTGCACTGACATCGCACAGCACACGGGCGCCTTAGCGTTTTTCCTCCATAAAAACGCAGCCGCCGCGGTCGGGATCGAACCCGGGAACTCCGGATCAGTAGTCGAGCGCCCTAACCACTGAGCCACCGCGGCGGGTAGACGGCGGTGATAATAATAATAATAATAATAATAATAATAATAATAATAATAATAATAATAATAATAATTGGTTTTTGGGGGAAAGGAAATGGCGCAGTATCTGTCTCATATATCGTTGGACACCTGAACCGCGCCGTAAGGGAAGGGATAAAGGAGGGAGTGAAATGCCCACCTGCAAATTCAGGCAGTAATGCGCGTTTCCTTTTTTTTCAAAACCAACAAAGGGTTCAGGAAAATTGCTTTTTGAGGAAAGGAAATGGCGCTGTAATTGTCTCCCATCTCCGTTATAGTGCCGAGAATATACTGGCCCGTATAGGCACTAATCTCCGTGGACACCCGAACGGCCCGTAGGGAAGGGATAAAGGAGGGAGTGAAAAAAGAAAGGAAGAAATAGGTGCCGTAGTGGAGGGCTCCGGAACACTTTCGGCCACCTGGGGATCTTTAACGTGCAGTGATATTGCACAGCATACGGGAGCCTCCTGCGTTTCACTTCCATCGAAACGCGGCCGCCCTGGCCATGTTTCATCCCGGGAACTCCGGCTTAGTAGCCGAGCGCCCAAGCACTCAGCCACCGATTCGGTTGGTTTTTCAGGAAAGGAAAGGCGCAGAACTGGCTCCCTGGGTCAATGGACACCTCAATCACGCTTTGAGTTGCGTGGTGGTGGTGTCCACCCAATGCGTTCACGTAACACGTTACACAGTTGCCGTTATACTCCCTAAATATCTTCTACTAAACTGCTTGTACAAAGCTACTACATCTTTCGCTGTAAAAGTAAACACACAGAGAAGTTGAGACATCAGCGTCGACTTCCAAATGATATTTATTCAAAGGAACTATAACTTTATGCTGATTTCGAGGTAAAATTACGCAACAAGAAAAAGACGCTACTTGGTGCATAGCTATGACTTAAAATGCGTCACCGTTTGACGGGGAAACCGAAGGCGTGTGAACCGCCAAATAGTGATCATCTTTGCCTAAGTTCATGGGGGCTTAACGTCCCAAAGCGACTCAGGCTATAAGGGACGCCGTAGTGAAGGTCCCCGGAAATTTCGACCATCTGGAGTTCTTTAATGTGCACTGACATCGCACAGTACACAGGCCTCTAGAATTTCGCCTTCATCGAAATTCGACCGTCGTGGCCGGGATGAGAAACCAGTGCTCCATAGCGCCAAACACGGGCAGTTCGGACGCACGAATCGTTTTCTAAAACCACCCGTGTGCCGATTCCAAACATAATTTACACAAAGCTGTCAGTATAACTGAGACACGGTAATAGGTGCAATCACACATGGCGCTCATTTGACTTGCAGCCGCCCTTGTTTGCAGTGCAGCCGAGCTTTTCTTTTTCGCTTCCACGCCAGTGTGAAAGCCCTTGAGGTTTGTTAGCTCTCTAAACTGGAACCCAAATTAAGGCCCAATTCCTGCTTATTTTATGCTTTTATGCTATTATTTTATGCTTCGAACCAGGCGTAGAGCTGCGTTTATACTGCGTTCGTTAGATTAACAGGCAGAGATGGGTCTACCGCACCACCTATGTATGTGCTCCTCCAGACATTGTGTGGTCGTACTGCGGCTGTTGTTGCACTAATCGCAAACAACAACCCTATACAGTACCTGCCTTGTTGGCACTCATTTTATGCGCTTAGCGAGAGGTGATTTGAACGCTAGTTACGGTTTGTTCCGGATATTTACTGCTGATGTGATAAGGTATCAAAAGGGTCAATTACGTTGTCCTTTTAGGGGCGCCCTGGCAACCGAACATGCGAGAGCCACAGCGCCAGTACCTTTAGTCAGCTGCCAGCTTTCAGCCTCCGCAGCAATATGGAGGCCCTTGTTGCATATGGCAGAGAAAGGGGCTTTATACGAGGAGTGTGAGGATGTGGGGTAACTTATTGGGCAACTCGTAGCCTCTTTCCGACTTGTAGCAATATGACATTTAACTGAACAATTATATCGCCTAATGGCTCCTCTGCTTACCCATCCCCCAACCATGGCCACAGGCCTCCCTATTCCTCGATAAAAGTCTGTTCAATCATTAATATAAGCACTGTATTCGGCAGTAGGATCACACAAATAGCACAGTGCGTCAAAGTGCTCGACGCGCCGAACTTTGGTACAGGTCTAGAAAGCTATAATTTGGTAAGCTTTTAATCGAGAGCTAAATTAATCTCGGCCTCGTTGTTTAAATAATGCTCTCGCGATCTTTCCACCTCCAGGGAAGGACTCCTGCGCAACTATCCGGACTGAGTAAAAACGAGACACTCAAAAAGAAAGCTGCGATGGCCGTCGCTGCTGCCGTGGTTGTCGCCGGGATTATCGCTTTTGCGCTTCTCGCGGCATCACATCAGCCTTTCGTGATAAAGGATGATTACTGTACCTCGGAGGAATGCCAATTTCACGTGAATATGCTCACTGCCCGACTCGACAACAGCATCGACCCCTGCGAGGATTTCTCAGCGTACGTTTGCTCGTCCTGGTCTCGATCGGCTGACTACATCGAGTTCGCCAAGTCGCCCATAGACCACATGCTGTTCTCCCGCTTCAACCGTTTTAAGAAGATGCTCGAAGAAGGGACGAGGAAGCTTCCGGCGGGAGAAAAAGCGCGCGCTATGTATGATGTCTGCATGAGCACCGACGTTGATGACAAAGGGAACATCGAAAACTTTCTACCTCTCATGCAGGCAGTCGGTCTCAGCTGGCCGGAGCAGCGCGCAGACAATAGGAGCGCTCTGGGCGTGTCGCTTGCGCTGTCGTATAGATGGCAGTGTCCGCTCTGGGTGTCGGTTGAAGTGCCAGTAACGAGGAGCAAGAGGAAATGGCGCTTGCATATCAAACCTGGAAATCACGTGCCTCTACTCTGGAACCAGTACAAGAGCGTGAGAAGTGGAGGCGTCTACATGGAGTACTGGCATGGGTTCTACTCTGCTTTTAGAACCAATTTCACGCAGCCTTTGGACAAAAGCTCGATTGAAGCGATTGCTAACACGGAGGGTGACATCGTAAGACGTCTCTGGAACTCGTACGCCTCCCAGAAAAGAAATCCGGCCGTGGTTCCTCTCGCCGAGATCGGGAACTTCACCGCTCCCCTTTCTTCCTCAACATGGTTGGAGCAGTTCAATCTGCAGCTGAAATTGAGACCACCCGTGCTTGAGGACGAAGACGTCATCACGAGTGACACCGGATTTCTGGCAACGTTAGGAGCCCTTTTCGCCAACTACACCAACCAGCAGCTTCTTGATCAACTGGCTTGGTCTTTCGTCCAGTTCTGCGCGCCGGCCGTCGATCGACAGCTCCACCTGGTGCGATTTGGTGATCCCTGGAAAGCCAACGTTTACAAGCCCATCTTTTGCGCCTTCCGCGTGGAACTTACTTTCAAAATGCTCGTCTTCGCATTGGACTTCGTCTCCCACCTGACAGAAGAGGACCAACTGATTGTAAATAAAGGCTACAACAGTCTGATCTCGGCAACGCTAGCCATGGTGAACAGTTCTTCGTGGATGGATGGAGAGAGTAGAGAGCTTGCTGCAAACAAAGTCGCATCCATACAGACGCTGCTCTGGCCTACTCCGCGCTGGCTTAGCAATGAAGCGCTGGATGCGCTGTACAGTGAATACCCAAGTAAAGAGGAAACGTTTGGCGACTTTTGGATCAACGCCCAGTTTGCAATGGCAAGACATAACAGGACACACGACTTTGAGGCGGCGCATAGCCTGCCAAAGAATATTGGACCGCCTGACTTCGAGTACGACTATGTTCTCAACAATATAGAAGTGCCAATTGGAATAGTCGACAGGCCTCTGTACTACAGGCGTGGAACGAAGGCAATGTTTTACGGCGGCCTTGGGTTCCAGATGGCTTTGGAAATTGTCTGTGCGCTGGACAAATTGGGAATCCGCTGGAACAAGGACGGGGAGAAGGTGGCCTCTATACTCTCGGAAGCCACGATTCAAATTTTCGACGCCAAGGACAGCTGCCTAAAGGACGAAGGCATCGAGACCGTATTTCCTGAAATACCGGCGCTGGAAATCGCCTACACTGCTATGGTGCATGCCATTCAGAGCGACAAAGATTCTCTGTCCATTCAAGGCTTGTCGGAAGAAAAAGTGTTCTTCATGACCATATGCTACATGACATGCAGATCACCGAACACCCAAGAAGTCCTTGGCGCTAACTGCAACAAGATTGTCCGTAACTCACCAGTTTTCCAGAAAACGTTCAATTGTCCAAGTGGTTCGAAAATGAACCCAGCAAAGAAATGCTACTTTTTTGCCTGATGGCGCGTGTTTCAGGTGCGCCGTGCTCTTCGTGCTGCGTTTTAATTTTTCTTGACATATGAATATGTACTTGTGCGGGATAGGGCCGTCGGTTTTCGGCATAGTGTGCGTTTGTTTTTTTCTGGTCGTATTTCGCTCAAGACACGCGGCAAATGCGCTATCTTTGTGTGATCACGTACTTATTTTGTTTTGCTGCAGCTTTTGGCGCGTATAGGTATTTGTGAACTTCTTCATAAGCAAACAGTGTGTTCTGTTCTGGTAGGCGCATTCACAGATTTCGGAAGAACAAAGTTGTTTGCCACTATTAGCGGCAGAATAGAGCAGAAAACCTGTGTTCGCGCGGCAATAATATTTGAAATGGGAAGAACTTTTGCGCCGTTCATTGCATTATTTTTAAATGGTGTGTCTCTGATGTTTCATTTCAGTGTCCCATCGCTTTGATAGTTTTATTTTGTTGATAAACTCAAATCAGTTGATGTATGACTAGGCAGTGTTTCTTACGTGTAAATTTTTTCTCGCACAAACTAAGACTAGATTCTGAGTTGACTCTGGTTAAGTATGCGCTGTTCCTCTTGTTAAAATGAGAATATTCTTCCGCGAAGGCCACTGTGCGTTATCTGCTGATGTTTTATATGCTCAGGTGCCGTGTATGCGCCTGTGTAGGTTTATATGCTTTTGTGATGCGTGTAGTGGGAGCCTCTAGAGGCAGTGTCTGCATTGTACGCGTACCTGGACGACGTTTAGTAATACGCCTGCTGTGAAACGCAGTTTTCTTGATACACCGTGCCAATATTCAATGCATTTGAGAAACCCGATGGAAAACTCTGTACTAGCTTGTTCCTACACCACCTCTAACTCCACGCACCCTTCAAATGGCACTGCTGAACACTTGAGCAGCTCATCTTGATTGACAGTGCAGAAAAAGAGGAGACACTTGAAGGATTACACGACGAGCGCTTACTAACAACAAATGCGTTTATTCAAAGCGCTCGGAATAAATACGGGGTAGAAAAAACAGGACAAAGAAACTAAGGAACAAAATCAGATCAAATATTAGCTGTGACGATCTAGAAAAATTTTTCACCGTCAGCGCAAGGGATGGCTCACGATACATTGATCTGTCTTGGCAATGTGGTATGCTTCTGCAATCTCCCGAGTTACTTTATCCCGATTGGTATAAAGATTACTGATATTTGGTCCAAGAGGACTTCACAAGTTTTATCAGTTGCCCGGTGCTTACGCACATGACATGCGAGGCGAGTGCCTGTGCCATTCTTTATATCTCTACGGTGCTCAATGAGGCGCGTATTGATGCAACGGCCGGTTTGGCCGATGTACACCGCACCGCATGACACGGGAATCTTGTAAACATTTTTCTTGCAGGCTACCATGGGTTTCTCAGCGCGTGCTCGTGCATTTTTTTCGGCGGCCATTTTTTGTTCTGCGCTGTCCATCAAGATGGACCAGTACCAACATGCCCAACTTCTCGCTCTACTTGAGCAGCGTCTATTGTCTGGTTCTCGATGCTCCTTTATCGAGACTTCTCATGTTCCTGTGCCGAAGTGTTGGCAGTGTGTTCTCTAAATATGGAGGAAATCAGCTGCAAATAAACTATGCCTTGCATTGTGGAAAAAATACGCGGTCAGTTTCCGCTTCCTAGCCGGCACAACGTTTGTTGCAGGCCTGTAATTTTCACGAATCCAGTGAGATTTCTAAGGCCTCACACTTCTGCGGCTTTATTGCCATGGCTGACCGACATAATAAACCATCGCCCGCAGGCAAAGAGTTGGGAAACTATGAAATACAAAGCCTTCCAGTAAAAAAAAAAACTGGTCTCGCTAGTGTGTCTCAAAAGCGTTCTAATCGTTTTGCGTTAATAGATCTGAGAACTGATGAACTGACACTGGGCGGCCGGCATTATTGTACGCGAGGGCATTACTCCTAGAAAAGTTAATTGCTGCTGAGGGCACGGAGCAAACTTCCAAGGATTACGCGGGTGGTTCGCCGAGGTGCGGATGGGGAGAAGAGATGAAAATATGCACTGGCACATTTATAGGCTCCACAATCACGAGTGCCCTCAAAAAACGTGTAAGTGCCCACATTGCATAGATAGCTTTCCAGCACTCCGGCCAAGCGCCTTGCAGTATGTCCTCCGAGAGTGGCCTGCTGTCGAAACGTTTCAAGGAAGCTGGCAAATTTAGTCTCTAGCATGCAGATACGGGGCAACACATTGCTTGTTTCGTCTTCTTCTCGAGAGCACAGCCGTAGATTGAAGGCATGCTGGGCTTGCATATCATCATAGCAGGCAAGTGGTACTTCTGGATGCGCTGTTCGAAGTCACTCGGAGGACCACGCAGGCGTCGGACATTCCACTGCACCACTGCATCACTTACACTACGCTGCGGCGCATGTGCATTGTCACAGAGGAATTGCTTGTTTGTAGCATCATAGTCAATTACTGTTGTGCCGCCAGGGGCAGATCAAGTGCGTCCTAAAACTGTAGAAGTTGAAAGAATGGAATTACGCTCTTCGGTACTACAGTATTACTCCAAGCCGAACATGGTGGCACATTGGGCATGATGATGATAGCCGTGCTGACGTAAGAACGCAAATTCTTTTATATTACATGTTATGGCAAGATAATTTTACTGGCCGGCAGATGTCACGAGTGACACAACTTCTCGTGTCGTTGTCATCTGAACGGTAAAAATTGCTTCGGTGAACACGCGATCGTCCAGGCTAACTCTCTTTCTTTAGCTTACTTTTCGCCTTCTTGTACTCGGTCCTGACCTACCGGTAGAGCAGAATATTCCCAATAAAGTGCTAAGGTTGGCTCTTCGGATTCAAACGGTTTTGTCTGGTAGCCTACAATGATCCCATTTCGACGCAAAGGCTGGGCCACACAGCGATTCAACTTCCCATGGAGGAAGGAGGCTGAAGCACACAGTGTTGCTGCGCCACGCACTCCAGTACGAGTCGTACGATGCCAAATCTTCATCGACATCGCCCCTCTACACTTCTCCAAACACTGCACAATGGTGTACGCACCAGACGCATATCGCTATGACTATGTTCTACTAGCAGTGGCCTTAGGGCAAGCATACATGCGCAGCCTCTTCCTGATTTTGTCAAGCTTTCCTAGCCCTAGTCCTGAATGGAAATTCTGACAACGTTAGCCATCACCCGCTACCCGAGAACCTGGCAACCACTTAGAGCGCACAAAAATTTGCCAGTAAAGAAATACCAATAAAGAAAGAAAGACTGCACTGCTGCCACCGGCATAGGCGATCTGCGCACGAACCCAAAAGGTTCGGTCCTTTTCCCAGCACTACTCAAAATGACGAGAATGCTACCCGAACAATGAGTGGCGCATACGGTACGAGCCTACGCTAAATAAGGCAACCATGGCTGCTCGGCTGAAAACTGCCAACTCCTACGTTCACCAAGTAGACAAGGAAGGTCACCTAGGGTAAACGACCAAGTCTACGTCGGCAACGAAGCGATTGGAGAGTGCAAAAGTTTAGATCCTTAGGCCTGGCCATAAAACAGGACAGAAGAGCTACATACATGGTAGACTGCATAGTTCAAGCCTTTGGGCGAGCGAGCAGAGTACAGGCACCGTTGACCTTCACATGGTACAAGCGCTCAAGGTTATTCGGATAATGTATGAAGCCATTTAACATAAAATCTGAGTAGCTGGAATAGAAAGGCAGAACACCAAGCTGCGAAAAGCCGACAGCCCAGACGTTCGGTCCATACTACCGACCATAACTGCGCAAAAACTACTGAAAATGCGAGCGACAAACGCAGCGACGAAACCCAAAGAAGCCAACCTAAGAAGCCAGCAGCAGACTTCTCCTCCCCCCGGCTGGCTGAGACCTACTTGGGAGGCCTGAATATCGACCAGGGCGATCGACAGCAGTTAAAAAGAGGGACCGAGTGAACTACTCCGGAAAATGAAGAGGGGTCCAGAGACTCACACCACATTAGGCCAACCAATATAACAGTACAAAGACATAATAACACTACCGCCTAGTTGGAAAACCATTACCCCAGCGCATAAGAATCTCAACATAGAGGTCACCGTAGTCTGGCGCCAAC
>JARKHS020010755.1:0-19493 GCA_030143305.2 Amblyomma americanum
CCCCGCAGGGGGGCGCCTGCAGCTTGCAGGCGTCGCGACGGTGATTGGCGACACCGCGGGTTCCCGAGCATCCGCAGGGACATCCCCGCAAGGGGATGATGGTGAACTGTGCATCACCACGGACCCGAGCACCCGCGCCTCGCCGTGCGTGGCATCGCCGTGTCCGGGGAAAAGGGGATCCTGGTGGTTGAGCCGATGCCGAGCGTTTGGACCCTTAAGGCCCCTTGGCGGAGGCAACACATCACTTTGGCCCCAGCTTCCTGCAGACGGCACCTCCGGCCTGACCCGACCGGGGGGAATCGGCAGTCGCCTTTTCCTATCTTCC
This sequence comes from Amblyomma americanum, assembly GCA_030143305.2. Lineage (NCBI taxonomy): Eukaryota > Metazoa > Arthropoda > Arachnida > Ixodida > Ixodidae > Amblyomma > Amblyomma americanum. The sequence continues at coordinate 326 of JARKHS020010755.1, forward strand.
TCTCCATCTTTCACTTTCCTATCTCTGTCTCACAACTCTCCTATATCCTACTCACTTCTTGGTTTTTCCTGTTTTCCTGGCGGCGAGGGTTAACCTTGTGTGACCAACTACCCTGAGTTGAGTCATATTTGGTTATAGTTAAGGTGTACAGCTGGCGTGGGCAGGACTTGCTTTCAAGTTCCTGTCCCGTCCCCTTGTTGGACTCCGTGGTGGGTGGCTGGCACCATGACCGAAAAACTAAATTTTTTCATGGCTCCACCCTTATCCAAACCTGATCGCTCTCTAAAAAGAGGGCGGAACGAAGCAGCTGATTTTTTCTCAAAAAAGAGACAAACATTTTCAAAGTTCCACGTAATCCACAGTGAAAGTGACGGAATACAGGCAAGAATAATATCCCCATTCCTTGTGTCAAAATGCTTAACCGATACCTTGGGCCCTGGCTACAAGGTCTCAAAAATGTCCAGCGGCGACTTACTTCTTGAGCTGCGCGACAGCATTCAGTGTTCAAAACTCTCCAACATTGCGTCTATAGGGGACATCTCTGTCTCAGTAACCCCCCACCGATCTCTAAACACAGTCCGAGGTGTAATCTCGGAATCAGACTTTATCCATATCACAGAAGCTGAAATGCTTGAAGGGCTTACCGACCAGAATGTAATCGACGTTCACCGAATCAAGATCCGCAGGGATAACAAAGAAATAGATACCAAACACATGGTCCTCACATTTAATACTAGTACCTTGCCCGAAACAATCGAAGTTGGATACTTGAAAGTCAACGTCAGACATTATATACCCAATCCCCGCCGATGTTTCAACTGTCAAAAGTTTGGCCACGGCTCACAAAGTTGCCGCGGCCGCAAAACCTGCGCGAAATGCGCTTCGAAAGACCAGCATTCTGAGGAATGTGACGCAGCACTGCGCTGCGCAAACTGCGAAGGAGACCATGCAGCGTACTCCAGGGCATGTCCGTCCTGGAAAAAAGAAAAGGAAATAATTACCATAAAGACAAAAGAAAACATTTCATTCAGAGAAGCAAGGAGGCGTTTTGCGCTTACGAACACATTCTCTTTCACAGCAAAACCCAACTTCGCTGATGTGGTGCGCGGGGGCGTAGCACCACACAGCTCTACGGCACCTGCTGAGGCTGCTTTCACAGAGCCAGTGGCAGGGCCATCCACGCCCCGGGCAGGGACAGCGAAGGCTGCTCTGCCACCCTCAAAGCAGGGAGCGCCGGTCCATGGGTCGGCATCCCGCAGGACCTCCCCCCGTCGGGAGAGGCCTGAAACTAACACAACCGCGGGCCCTCCGCGGTTCTCCAGCACCTCGGTTGAGGTGATGGATACAGCACCCACTCCGCCTCCACTACAGAGGCGGAACAGCTCTCTTGAGCGGAAAAAAGACAGGCCCCTCATAACGGGCCCACCACATAAGTAAATCTCCTTTTATTTTCACTCAAAAACACAAGCATGGCTTTTTTAATTCAATGGAATTGCAGAGGACTTATGCGGAATTATAGTGACATAACACATATTTTAGGGTCAATGTTACCCATAGTTTTATGTCTTCAGGAGACCAATCTTGGTCCACAACATGTACATATCCTGAAACATTATCAAACTTTTAGACGCGATCGCGAGCAGGCAAATCGACTTTCAGGAGGCGTCGCAATTGTCGTCCAAAGCGGCGTCCCTGCTCGAGAAATCAAGCTCAATACAAAACTTGAGGCGGTTGCAGTCAGCATCGTCAGCTATAAAACACTAACAATCTGTTCCGTATACATTCCTCCACATTTTACACTAACAGTCCATGATCTAGAAGAATTGATAGATGAACTTCCAGAGCCATATCTGGTAGTTGGGGATTTTAACGCTCACTCCCCTTTTTGGGGAAGCGAGCGCTGCGACTCTAGGGGGCAAACAATCGAAGATTTTATCCTCTCAAATAACATCTGTCTTTTAAATACAGGAAAAGCAACTTATTGTTGCCCAAGCTCGGCAAAAATGAGCTTTCTCGATTTAGCTTTCGCATCACCATCGCTTTTTAACGATTTTAAATGGGATGTTTTAAATGACCCCCTGGGAAGTGATCACCTACCTATTATCATCAGCCTCTCATCGTCTACTGCAGTCATCCCCACAAGACCACGGCGCTGGAAACTTCACCTCGCCGACTGGTCACTTTTTACAGCAAGTGCCACACTAGAAAAAGAATTTTGTGAAGATCTCAGCATAGACGAAATTAATGGAAAATTTACTACATGCATAATATCGGCCGCTACACTAGCCATACCACAAACAACAGGACTCGTACACAAAAAACATAAAGTATGGTGGACACAAGAATGCACATTGGCAAAAAAACAACAAAATAAAGCTTGGGGCTCTCTGCGTCGGTATCCCACAGCGGAGAACTTGATTGCCTTTAAGAGGGCCAAGGCCAGAGCGCGATTCGTTCGGAGAAATGCCGAGAAATCCTCGTGGCAGAAATATGTGTCCTCTATAAACAGCTCAATAACCTCAAAAAAAATGTGGGAAAAAGTTCGAAGATTCAGTAGTGACCATACCCCTTTCACACTTCCTCTGTTGACTACACCCGGGACACAAACATCATTAGAAGAACAGGCCAACATACTAGGTGAGCATTTTGCTGAAGTTTCCAGTTCGTCCAATTACACAAACACGTTCCAGAAGCACAAAGCAATAGCAGAAAAACAAAAACTTCCATTTGCAGCAGGTATGCACGAGGACTACAATCAACCCATCACACTCCAGGAATTGATCAGGGCATTATCTTGTGGTAAAAAGACAGCAACAGGCCCAGATAATGTGCATTACGCTATGCTCGCCCATCTCTCTGAGGCTGCCGTGCAGGCATTGTTGAACTTCTTTAACAAAATATGGACAACTGGGAATATACCTGAGGAGTGGAAGAAAGCAATAATAGTACCTTTTCTGAAACCCGGAAAACAACCAACAAGTCCTAACAATTACAGACCGATAGCCCTCACCAGCTGCATCGCTAAATCTTTCGAAAGCATAGTAAACATTAGACTGACCTTCACACTTGAATCTCGTCGACTCTTAGATTTACATCAATGTGGATTTAAGAAAGCATGCTCGACCACTGATCACCTTGTCCGCCTAGAAAACACCATCCGAGAGGCGTTCATCCACAAACAGCACTGTATCGGTGTCTTCTTCGATTTGGAGAAGGCATATGATACCGCGTGGAAGTTCGGCATCCTCCATGACCTAGCAGATCTAGGGATCCGCGGCAGGATGCTGAACTGCTTGAACGACTTCCTGACTAACCGCACATTCAGAGTCCGTCTGGGAGCAACTCTATCAACGACATTCGCCCAAGAGAATGGCGTACCCCAGGGATGCATTTTAAGTACGACACTCTTTATAGTAAAAATGAATTCCTTGGCCAAAGTAATACCTAAGTCCGTAATGTATTCAGTTTATGTAGATGACATACAGATAGCATACACTTCTTCCAACATACTGTCCTGCGAGAGACAAATACAAATCACACTAAATAAACTGGCTGCTTTGGCAGAGAAAAATGGATTCAAGTTCTCCCCTCAAAAAACAGTAGCTGTTTTATTCTCATTACGACGAGGCCTACAGGTCGATCCCAATCTGTGCTTGAATCAAACCACACTGCCAGTCAAACAGGAACATAAATTTTTAGGCGTCACTTTTGACAAGAAACTTACATTTCTGTCACACATTAACAACCTGAAAAAGAAAGCATCCCAAGCCCTCAATGTATTTAAGGTACTCTCGCGAAAACGGTGGGGGTCCGATAGAGCATGCCTATTGCAAATATATCGCTCTTTGGTGCGCTCCAAGCTGGACTACGGGTGTGTGGTATATGGTTCGGCAAGAGCATCCTACTTGAAACGACTGGACCCTGTTCATAATCTTGGTTTGCGCCTATCAACTGGAGCTTATAGAACATCCCCGGTAAAGAGTCTTTACGTTGAAGCTAATGAGCCCACACTAGAGGATAGAAGAGTCACACTAACATGCACGTACAGTACTCACGGATTGAAATAGGACATTCGGAGCGCAAGCCAAGAAGTGCCACGCAGGCATGTGGTAAACCACAGGGCGGCTCGTTGGCAACTGGAAGGAACAATTCTGCTTTGTAGATGTTCTCCCCCTCACGCCATACCACAATGCACCACCTTGGTTCCATGAGCATCTACGGGCGGCGCTCCATGAAGCGACGGCCACGCGCTCCGAATGTCCTATTTCAATCCGTGAGTACTGTACATCCTAAAAACCCGTTCTCTCCCTAAACATCTCTGCTATCCCATTGTTACCAAGTGCCCATCTAGGAGATTATTCAATAATAAACCACATTTTATCAGGCCACTAATAATGCGCTTTGAAGATAAATGTGAAGACTTAGCAGTGCTGGACGCCCTACCTAATATTGCACAAAGACGTGAATATCTACCACCATGGTACAGCCTTCCTTCAGTGTGTGACTTCACATTGACACACGTAAACAGAGAAAATACCACACGAGCACATACTGCCAGAGTTCTTTGCACTACAAGAAAAATATGACACTTACACCGAATTTTACACTGATGGCTCAAAAACAGAAAGTCATGTCGGAAGTGCAGTAATTCAAGGAACAAATGAAAAAATGATACGATTGCCACAGTATGCATCGGTATTTACTGCGGAGTGTTATGCCATCTTTGTAGCTGTAGAACAAATAGTAAAACAAAACATAAAAAATAGCATCATTTACACCGATTCACTCAGTATGCTAAAAGCGCTGCATTCTACAAACGCTGCTGAACCCATAATAGGAAAAATCATACATAACATAGTTAAGATTACAAAGCAAAAACATAACATTATATTCTGCTGGGTCCCTAGCCATGTTGGAATTTTAAGCAATGAGAGAGATTTGCTTGCGCAGCACAAGCTAGAATTGGCCATATAAAACAAGTTAACATACCACAGAGGGATTTTTCTAAATTACTGCACAGTAAACTCAGGAATAAGTGGCAGATTGCATGGGACGAACAAACAAACAACAAACTACATTCTATAAAACCTGTTTTGGGAGAATGGAGATCATGTACACATCAGGAGCGTTTCATAGAAGTTATTTTGTGTCGACTACGCATTGGACACACACACCTTACTCACAACTTCTTACTGACAAAAAAAGGCGAACCTCTCTGCGAAATGTGTGGCGATGAACTCACGGTAAACCACATTTTAATTGTATGCAAAAAACTGGAACAACTGAGGAAAAAATATTTCACAACATTGTACAATGAATACATCCCACTACACCCCATGTTACTTTTAGGAGATCAAGCACTGGTTGATTTTTCTAGCATTTTTAAATTTCTCAGAGAAGCCAATGTTTTATACAAACTTTAGATATAAAAAGCGTAACCTTTAACAAAAGCTCTAACCGTGTGTTTGGCGCATCATAGCCTAAGTTGCTTTTGCGCCATTAAAATCAATATAACTAACTAACTTAATTATGGCGTCTTCTTGTTTCTGGAACTGAGAACAAATACGAGCCAATCTCTTGGAAAAAATGCTAAAAAGTGTGCGCCACTGTTATGTGACACCGGCTTTGATCTAAGCTGAACTTTTAAAGCAAAGTGCATGTGTGATGCCGTTCCTTTCCTCGCAGCAATGTGGTACTTAGCCCAGCCACACGCGTCTGTAAAGCAGCCACTTAAAATAAAACAGCCCCGCAGGGGGGCATCTGTTTCATGCAGACGTTGGTGAGTGGCGACACCACGGGTTCCTGACCATCCGCAGGGACATCCCCGCAGGGGGATGATGGTGAACAGTGCGTCACCACGGACCCGAGCACCCGCGCCTAGCCGCGCGTGGCATCGCCGTGTCCGGGGAAAACGGGATCCTTATGGTTGAGCCGATGTCGAGTGTTTGGACCTTTAAGGCCCTTCGTCGGAGGCAACACACCACTTTGGCCCCAGCTTCCTGTAGACGGCACCTCCAGCCTGACCCGACCGGAGAAAATCGGCAGTCGCCTCTTCCTCTCCTCCCCTCTATCTTTCACTTTCCTATTTTCTTTCTCACAACTCTCCTGTCGCCTTTTTTGTGACCAACCACTCTTAGTTGCGTCATATTTGGTTATAGTTGGGGTGTACAGTTGACGTGGGAAGGACTTGCGTGCAAGTTCCTGACCCGACCCCTCTTTGAGCTTCATGGTGGGCGGCTGGCACAGTGGCCGAAAAACACACAATCTTTGTGGCTTCCCATGCATCAAATGATCGCCTTCCAAAAAAGGTGCGACCGATGTGACTGCAAAATTCTTTCAAAGAAGAAAAGAAGTTTTCCCAAAGTACCATGTAGTACATAGTCAAATAGAAAAACCAGCCCGAATCCTTTCACCGTTCATTATCTCTAAAAGTCTACCAGATGCCCTAGGACTCGGATACAAGGTTACGAAGTTAGCCAACGGCGACCTGCTCCTTGAGAACAGGGATAATATTCAATGCTCCTGTCTCCATCAGCACCCATAGATCACTAAATACCATGAAAGGTGTGATCTCAGAGCATTATTTCCTGACCTTAACAGAGGAAGAAATGTTGGAAGGCCTGAAAGACCAGAACGTGACTGACGTCAATCGTATCAACATCCGCAAAGACGATAAAGAAACACCCACAAAACGCCTAGTCCTGACTTTTGCCTCTAGCCAACACCCAAAAACCATACAAGTAGGATACATGAAAATAACTGCCCGACCATATATACCAAATCCCAGAAGGTGTTTCAAGTTTCAAAGATTCGGCCATGGCTCCTAAAGATGCCGTGGCCAGCAAACCTGTGCCAAATGTGCATCAAATGACCATGAATTCATGCAGTGTAGGTTAACAGCGCAATAAAGGCGGGACAAAGGCCAGACAAGCACTGACTAGCAACTGAGTTTATTGAAGAGCGAAAAGTGGTAATATATAGTGAACGTAAACAATAAAATATTTAAAAAAACAGAAAAAAAACGACAAAGGGGGGTAAACAACCTATGTCATGCGCGAGTCCAGATATTGAATTTCATTGTCACTTAATGCCACAGAAGGATTGCTGATGTACTTTTCTGCCGGATTATGAATGTGATATGCTTCCATGATTTTTCGGGTCACCTTGTTCTTATGGTAGAACAGCACTGCTGTCTTCTTGTACAGCCGTTCGCATTTGCATTTTTTGCCGCGAAAGTTTGTCCCAGGAGCCGGGTCACCCTTTTCTGGTTTTCTCTTACTTTCTTTTTCTTTTTCGTGTTTGCACTTACAGGAACACTAAGGCACCCTAGGGGGCGAACTTTAGGTGCGCTTCCCACTTCTTCCCGTGTCAACCACCCTACGGTTGCGCATTCCTCACATTCTCGCCATACCCTCCTCCTTCGGAAATCGCTTTCCATATGCTTCGGCTACGCGTTCCTCAGTACTCGTCAAGCCTTTCTCCTTCCGCGGTAAACCCATATGGGGGACTCGATGCGCTGCCTCTTTCGGCGTGTGCCGCGCTACACCTCAACCACTGGGGAACGTTCGTTCAACTCGTGGGGCTTGCGGAGCCGTGTGAACTGGCAGCGCGTACAACTGCGAAGGGGGAAGGCGCCATTCCACATATGAATTAGCCTTGCGTCGTACACACGCGGTAGCAGTGCGGCTTTAGAGAACACGGACTGCAGACCCCGGGCAGCCGTGCAATAGCGTTACGTGCCATCGACGCTCATCAGAGCTGCGGCGTTTTAGTGGTTTGTGAGTTTAACGTCCCAAGGCTGTACATTGAGTGTGGCCAACGCCGTATTGAAGGGATCGGAATTAACGGCGATTTATATATATATATATATATATATATATATATATATATATATATATATATATATATATATATATATATATATATATATATATATATATATATATATATATATATATATATATATATATATATATATATATATATATGTGTGTGTGTGTGTGTGTGTGTGTGTGTGTGTGTATGGTAATTACTTCTACGGTAACTACGACCGTACGGGAAAAGCGGCTAAGCAAGCGAGACAATGTAGGAACGTCAGTGCGTTATCACATTGGTCGCACCCGCCGTACGTCCATGCTAAAACTCTCGTACTTCAAAGGAAAGAGGTTAATTAACGCGCTCCGACATCGCGAAATGCGGTTTCATATTTCGCCCAAATCGAAAGGCGTCCAGATTCGACCTTGGAGTGAGCAGCCCAGCGCTGCTCACTCCAGTACAGCGGAAAGGGAAATGAAAAATAACAGAAAGGTGTGGCCAGCGCACACGGCGGAAGCAAGAAGAGCGAGCTGAGCAAGCACAATATGAATACATGAAAAAAAAAAAACGCGAAGCGCATTCGTGCCGCAGTTTCGTTCGAGGAAGACATTAATTTTAGTTATCCCTTCATATACCACGTGGTTATTCGATTCCGACACAAAAGTAGGCTTGATAAGAACAACACTCTTATAACGCGGCGCACACGAGCTGCTCTTTCTCTGAAGCGGGATAGCACGCGCAAAATACGTTTCACAACGGCGTCCAAACGTGAGAGCAGAGCGCGCGCGCGTGCAGAAGTTTCTTCCCCGTGCAGACACACACACTGGGTCAGCCAGTCGCCCTGTCCAATCAATTGCAAGGAGTCGCTCGGAGAACGCCCGTACTGGCGTCAGCAGCGGACCTATGGCCCAGTTTGGCTCTCCTATAGACTTTTGTTTATGTATAGGGCCATACACTCTCAGTAGACTTTTGCCTATAGACTGTGTATAGACAAAAGAAAATATTTATAGGAAGACAATGCTTATAGGAAGGCAATATATATAGGAAGGCAGTGGAATATTGATGGATAACTCCTCCTCGAAAACCACTGTAGAATGCATGTTCAGTAGTTCAGCACATTGTTCACAAGGGAGGTGGGCGCCGCCATTTTCACCCAAGTGAACAGGAACCACATTGTTGCTTTTCGAATCTACTGTGTCCCAAAACTTTTTAAAAATTGTTTTTAATAAGGCTAGCAAGTGTACAACTGAAAAATTTGTTTCTTGCTTCGTAAATTTGTTTTCAGCTAATTTCGATTTTCTCAGTATTTCTATTCTAACCCGTGACACTTCTTGTTCGAGTCACTTGCCTAAATGTTTTTTTTCCTTATTATTTATTACCCTAGCGACCACGGATGGACCAAAGATTTTTAGTATATGTGCTTATCAGTCGTTTTGGCTCTCAATTTACTTCAGTTTAAGTTTTTCAACAAACAACTGTCAATTTCGTTAGCCAGCAGAAGTCTGCAACATTACGTTTATATTCTCAGTGTCTGCATGTGCGTAATTGTAATTTAGAACTTTTGTTTTAGGATTACGTGGAAGAGAATGAGAACAGTGTACAACGTTATCGTCGCTGATTTGTTCCCAGACGTGAATGTCTCAGGATCAGGATGGCTTGTCCGTGTGGGGTCAAGTATCGGTTATCACGAGTTTCATTCACAAATTCGATGAGCTAGTGATGTCGGAGTAAATGAAGGAAACGAATACCTGAGAAACGACGAAGCAAAATGAAGTGGCCATCACGGCACAATGGCGCAGGCAGTTAGAATTGAGCACCGTTGACATTACCACACGTCACCAGCGGACATTGCGTTTGTAGCGAACTCTCTGCGCGTCTGAAACGCTCAGTTCCAGTTTCTTGCAAAAAAAAAAAGAAATAATGAGTTTCCTGGCGCTGCAAGGCGTCAAAGGACGACTTTTTCTTCATTTAAAAAACTGATAGGACATCGCCTTGTCCATGGCTACAAACCTGTCATTGACACTATAACCACTGCACTGCGCAACTAAAGAAAAAAATTTATTTATTTAACTTCACTATCAAAATAACTGCCTTCCGCCGTTGTTGACCGTTTGTTCCAGAAAAAAGTTTCCTTTCTATTTCCCCTAACCTAGTTTGAGAAGTTTCCGACCGAGCAGCAATATATTTGCTGTAGGTGACCAGTGGGTAAGCATAGAGCCATTCATAAAAGCTTCACGAAAACGAGGCAGTAAAATGAAGCGTCACAAGCTGAAAGAGAGAGAGCGAGCTGCGACAACCCCCCTACCTCTTTTTCCGCCACGTGAAGCAGACTGCGACGCTCGTGCCCAGGAGCTATAGCTGTCGTTTATCGTGCCATTATGCCTCTTGGAGCGTGTTCATGAGTTCTCGGAAACTGTATATTCACAGCTGACGCAAATCTGGCGCGCTAAGCGCCGTTATGTCTGTTTATCGGCACGCGCGGTCGATGGGGCTCGGCGCGCGTCAGAACGAGAGAAACATCGCTTCCACGGAGCATCGCCTGCGGCAGTGGCCGCTCCGCGAACACGACCGTCTCTCGAATCTTTCCGCGTCCCTGTTTTTGACAGCAGCTCCTGAATAACAGGCGGCAACATTTAAGAGAGGAAGTGACCACAAACGTCGATCGATAGCGGTGCCGCGAGGTCGAATCGAGGAAAACATTCTTTTGGCATTTGATCATCGTGCGTGCGTACGTGACCGACTATACGCCGAGGTTGAATAAATATGAGATGTACCCCGACTGCGAGCATGTGCCGCGTATTTATGTCCATTCCTACTTACGCCGGTTAGATCCCGATGAGGCGGGGGCTGCCAGTGATCGTGCAAACGGTTTGGCATCAAGTCCTCAAGAGCGCAGCATAAAAAGTGCTTCCTCGTAGGCGGAAGTGAGAGGGAAAAGCGACGCGCGTCGGCCACGCGCTGTTCAGACACAGACTTGGCCGCGCGAAGTCCACGTCGCCGACTCGCGGTGCGGGGGACCGAAGAGAGCAGACATGGAGAACCGCATCGCCGAAGCAGCAACGGCCTTCTTCAGGCGCGACCCCCGGACTGCAGAATGGGCTCTGGCGGGAGACAAGCGCTTCATTGTCTGCCTCCTCGTTGCTTACGTGTACTTGGTCAAGATCGGAGGGCCGCGCTTCATGAAGGGGCGCCAGCCGTACGAAAACGTAAAACCCTTGATCATACTTTACAATGCCGCCATGGTGCTCCTCAACTGCTACTTCTGCGGAGCTTTCCTCGTGAGGACGTACTGGGGCGGCGGCTACAGCCTCCTGTGCCAGGGCATCGACTTTGAGGCACGCGACGAGCTGACCATGAGCATGCTCTCGCACGTCTGGTGGTACGTGCTGGTGCGGATAGCCGACTTCCTGGACACCATCTTCTTCGTCTTGCGCAAGAAGGACTCGCACATATCCGTCCTTCACGTCGTGCACCACGTCCTGGTGGTCTTCAACGGCTGGTTCGGCCTCAGCTACGGTGCGGACGGCCAAGCTGCCTTCGGCATCATCTTCAACAGCTTTGTGCACGTGGTCATGTACTCCTACTACTTCCTGTCCCTGCTGGGACCGTCGGTGCAGAAGTACCTGTGGTGGAAGCGCTACCTTACGCAGTTCCAGCTAGCCCAGTTTGTGATCCTCTTCATGCACATGTTGGTTCCACTGTTCAGGGACTGCGGTTATCCCTTGGCGCACATTCTTATCACGTTACCGCAGGGCATCTTCTTCTTTGTGATGTTCATGAACTTTTACATCAAGAGTTACAGCAACAAAAAGAAGCTTCAAACTCGCATTGATGCCAAGAGCAAAGCTGGGTGACCCTATTTCTCTCGAAATGTCACGAAGAAGCGTGCATAATCTGCATATTCAAATCTTTTTACTTCAAGGTTCAAGAGTGTCGTTTGAGCTTATCTTGGCGCGCAGCACCATAAGCCTCAAACTGCATCACGATGGTGACTTCGCAACGCCTTTTCTCGGGCCCTTCCGTGCACCTGCTGCAGTGATAAGTCTCGCTCTCTTGTACGAACTGGAAGTGTAGCCGCAAGCATTTTGTTGCAACAATGGACCGATGCATGCCGCAGTTGATCAGAACTTTAGTGCGGAACGAAAGCATTTTTCCAAGTTAACAACCAGGAATTCTTGGTTCCGAAATTTCTCGTATTTCTGGTTCTAACGTACTATACGTACGCTAGCCTCAAAACTGAAAAAAAAAAGCGGGAAGTGTCGTATACTGCGCTCAAGCAGGAACTAATGCTTGTAGCGCAACGGACAAAGAAAATCTACAATGACTGAATAAGTGCCTGCACTCGAGGGTTTCCGCTTCCTACGCACAGAGGTGTCGTATTTCGACAGCGCGAGATGGATTTATGCCTGCCTTAAATCCTGTACAACGAGAGGTAAATTTCCTTTTTTGTCGGGTACGCGAGATCGGTCGCCCTCGAGGTGCTCGCAGAACAAACTCCCGGCGTGCCTGTGTTTGTGTGTGGGGAGTTTGCGGCACAGCGGCGACGGACGAATTACAGCCCAGAACGACGCGCAGTGGAGCTGGCGACGGCAGACCGGCGCCTGCAAGGCGGCGAAGAGCCGAGGTGAAATGCTGGCTTCTGCAAAGCACGCCGCAGTGGCGGTCTGCGCTGGGGAGCGGCGGACGCCTGTGTTACGGCAGGGGAAGGGGGGAGAGAATAAGTTTTGGAGGACGTGGCTGGCAGCGGAGATGACGTGAATGGACACTGTGCAGAGAAACCGCACCCTGGCGGAAAAGCTATGTCACCGCGCTTCTATATAATTGTAAATGAATTCTGTCCCATGCAATCAGCAATTTTCGATGTGGCCTGGCTGACTGGGGGGAGGAGACCAGAAGGAGGAAAGAGCCATGCCTGACTGGTGCAATCAACAGGATCTCCCGACGGTAAGAGGACCGGCCATGGGCTGAGCGACCATCTCGAGCGAGCACCAGCAGGCCACACTAGCTCCCCCAGTGAAGGAGGCTGCTGTCTTGTGAGTCCTTTCGCTAGGCGCTATGGCAGCTGAGAGGCACAGTGTGCGTAGTCGCATCGGTGAGGAAGGCAACCGATGATTAGGAGGTAGGCAGCTGGAGCTGGGTGCGAACGCCGAGGTAGCACGCTTCAGTGGAGGGTCGGGGTTGTCTTTCGCCGAAGAGGTGGCGCCGTTTAAAAGCGGTATTCACACGGGGGACCTCGGCGCGGAGGGACGGGGAGACGAGGCGCGCTACGTCACCGGCCGGCCAAACCCCTCCCCCGCTCCCAAATTTAGTATTCACACGGGCAGCGGGGAGCCGCCGCGGGGGATCTAGACGCGCGAAGCGGCCGGGCGGCGTGGGAGGGGTTAAAGAAAGGGCCGGACGGCCGGTTTTGCTGTTCTTTGAAGACAGCGAAGGCTAAAAAAAATAATAAAGATTGAAGGGAGATAAGAGGGAAAAGAAACCGAAAAAGGGAAACAAACAGACAGTTCCCAGCACCGGAGCTGAATACACGTCGAACTTTCTGGCGCTAGAGGGAGGATCCAGAGCAGGAAATGGACGTCGCAAAAAGGCGCAAGTACGTGTTGTTGGCGGCTCTACTTGAAACCGAGGATGACGACGATCTTTTCAAGAAAAAGCGGCGGTGCTGGGTGAAGCCATGGATGCAAGAAAAGTCCCTTGGTGTGCAGCACAGTCTGTATAACACGCTCCGTGAAGATGACCCGGACGAATACCAGAAACTGCTTCGTGTGCCGCATGAAGTTTTCTTGTGGATGCTGGAACGCATCAGCCACCGGATTATTATTATTATTTTTTTTACAACAAAAGCCGCCATCTGGGTTTACCATGCTCAAGGAGCGGGGCTGTGCTGATCTGAGGAGGGAAAATGCCGACAGTCGAGGGGGGAAAAATTAGACGAAAAAAAAAGAGATGCGTGAAAGATAGAAGAGAAGAAACTCTGAGAAGATGCAGACAAACACAAAGACGACGTATGCCACAAAACGCATCTTGCTCTAACCAGTTCATAAATATTGGACTTCAAAAATGTTTTTATTAGTGCACGCATTCCTCTTCGTCCAACGTGCGCAAAATCCACGGCAAGAAGTAATACAGCTCCGTCGACAGCGGAGCGCCACTCACAGCGACCCCAACGCGCGCCCTGCCAAGTGCCGCCTAATCTCCCGGGGACGCGGGGACTGAACGTAGCGGCCGAGCGAACGGTCCCCTCCCCCGTCGGCGGCGGCCGCCGGACCAAAACCGGAAACTGCGTCGCCGCGAGCACTCTCGAAGGCGTGACGTGTACGCAGCCGCCGTCAGTTCGGGAGGGATTCCATCCCCCGTGTGAATACCCCTTTAAAGTTGAAATTGAAACTTGCAGAGACAAAATTGCCGACCGCGGCGGCTGCGTTTTTATGGAGGCAAAACGCTAAGGCGCCCGTGTTCTGTGCGATGTCAGTGCACGTTCAAGATCCCCAGGTGGTCGAAATTATTCCGGAGCCCTCCACTACGGCACCTCTTTCTTCCTTTCTTCTTTCACTCCCTCCTTTATCCCTTCCCTTACGGCGCGGTTCAGGTGCCCAACGATATATGAGACAGATACTGCGCCATTTCCTTTCCCCCCCAAAACCAATTAAAAAAAAGACAAAATTGGGAGTGACAGAATTGCGGTACGAGCGAGAGGTCAAGGAAGCGGCGGCCGGCGGAAAACAAGGAACAGTGTGCCTAGAGAAACAGAATGGCATTGTGGAGTGTTTAGTAGAGGGCCACAGAACGGAAAGGGTCGCCCACAGAGTGGAAAACGAGAGTGGCGACACAGCGGCCGCGACCTAGACGCAGGACAAAATTGTAAACGTGACAGAGGTGCGCTCTGATGATACGAGTGAAAAGGACTCGGACAAGGTTGACACTGCAGCTACCGCGGGAGTCACGGACAGGCTTGCAGGGTACATGCGATAATTAAGAACGCGTGATACGAGCACGCAGGCGTCGGAAGCGATTCCAGCAGTGCCAGCTGCGTTACCCGCCGTCAGCATAGGCAGCGCCGCAGTTATAAAGACGCTGCGGTCGCGACAGCAGGTCAGGCCTGCAGCGCTGATGGAGTATGGCGGCTCGCTCGGAAGTGCCATGAAATGCGAAGAGTTCCGGCGTACGCAAATTGGCGAGCGCTACGCGCTCAGGGCCGCGGAGCTACAAACGAACGAAGGCGTCCGTTGCACGGTGGAAGACGCATCCTTAGGTCGCGAAGGCGATGCTAGTACCTGCTCTGGGCGCCGAGCGACATAGAGTGTTCACACAGGCGACTCGAGTTTCGGACTCGCTTCCCGAGCCTCCGAGCAGGAATTGGCGGGGGACGAGAGGCGCCGCTCGCTCCCTCTTCAGCTCGCACGTGACGGTGTGAGCGAAAGAAGAGTGGCCATGCTCAAGCGGGATGCGACTTTGACAGCCCGGACAGCTGTGGTGCACCAACGACGAAGCCAGCGGTGCCTGTCCTTGCGGTGGCGGCTAGCAGCCAGCCACGCGAGCAGCCTCCAAGACCCAGCGGCGCGTGCGCGACGAATGGCGCTACCAAAAGTGGTTCCTCTTGCTGGCTGCCGTGGCGTCTCGCTATGCAACACCTCTACTACCACATGCGACGATAAGGCCGCATCGCCTAACTACGCGCAGTAAGAGTAAGCCAATCGCGAAAAAAGCATATCGTTAATCGTCAATCAGGGAAAATTACTCGCAGTAATCGTCCCGATATCACAAAACGGATGTAAATGCACGCATGATCTGTTGCCTCGTACGCGCGCACTACATTTGCATCGTTATTCTTTCCACGCTCAGCCACTGGAACAGCCTTCCACATGACATCGCCGCAGGCACCTGTCCATCAACATTTGTGAATTGTTTAGCTACTATATATAACAGCGAATAATTAATGTACCTTACGTGTTTCCTTTGTTTATTAAATCTGCTTTGTACATGTAACCCACCCGTTATGTAATACCCTCAATCCCGGGGGTATTCGAAAGCTGTAATATATGCTGATGACACTGCACTGCTTTTTACAGGGGAAAATTTAGTGGCACTTAAATGTATAATTAATGAAGAGCTTGGTGAAGTTTCGCAGTGGTTTAAAAGTAATCGGTTAACCCTTAATACTGAGAAAATAAAGTATACACCGTGTTTCACTCGCGCAGGAAGAACATGAACTACGAACGTATATCTGTAACTGTCGACAACACGACTCTGCTGAGGGTGCCTCAATACAAGTATCTTGGTGTCCTGTTCGCGTCTGATATGCACTGGAAAGAACAAATTAATAATGTTTGCTCCAAATTAGCCTATGGTTGTCATGTTTTACTAAAGGCCAGGGACTGCTTTGATCTTCCAATTCTACGCGTTCTGTATTTCGCCTTTGTGCACAGTCAATTATCTTATTGCCTGGAAGCGTGGGGTGGTACATATAAAACATACCTAGATCCTGTTTCTCGCCTTCAAAAACGAGCTATTCGTATGATAACTTATTCAAATAATACACACCCCAGCAGGCCACTCTTTCAGCAGCTTCGTATCTTACCCCTATCAATGGCATATAAATTGAAGATAGCTGAAATAGTAAACAATGTAATAAAATCTAACAACCCCCTGCCCCTTAGTTTATTTAGATTACCAATGAAACAAACAAGAGCTTCAACTAACAATCTATTTAATTTACCACCTTGTTAAAATATGTACGGCCGGAGACTCCTAGAATACAGTGGAGCCCATGTGTGGAATGAAACCCCGAATGAAGTTAAAGAAAAAAATAACTTTTCAGCATCTTTAAAACACTATTTAATTTCCATGGAAATGTAGGAATCAATTGTGTGTGTTAATCTTGAAGTTTTTTATTTTACACGGTCTGCGGTAGTATTGTGCTTGTGTTGTATTTGGACCCCTCACTAGCCGTAAAGGCTATGGGTCCAACCAACAGTTTGTGTACTGTTTCTGAGAATAAAGAAAAAAAAAGTGAAGTGAAGTGAACTGACCGAAGTTCAAGACAACTCCGACCTCTTTTTCCACGTTTTTTTTAGCGGCACATGAAATTGAGGCGGCGCATAATCGTAATGAAGACAATGTTTTACGATGCTGTTGATTTCCTCTGCGGAAAATTTCATAACAGACGCGAACATCCCTGAAATATAGAAAAAGAACAGCCGGCGGAGCAAGAACCCGGCTATTAACATCACGTGACGTGATGTCACACCCCGCGGAGCCGCGGATTAGTTGCGGAGTTCTGCGACCTGATGTCGCGTCGGGAGAAATTGGTCACCGAGCGACTGCCCCAAGTGGGTCGCTATCGACGTGTAATGAGCTCTCCCTCCGCGACACCCCCAGACAGAAAAAGCTATGTCACCGCACGTTTAAATAATTGCCTGTCCTTGTAATAAGAAATTTTCGGTGTGGTCTGGCTGGCTCGGGAGGAGGAGATGCCACCAGTGCACACTTGTTGCGTACGCTCCCAGACACCCTGTGAGCGTGTGGAGGAGATGCCCTCAACTCAGCGTGGCAAGGCTCAGCCAGAAACCAGCCACCATGTGACAAAGGTGGGTGGTGGGGGGCACCAAACGATCGTTTGGGGCCCAGCTTTCATCGGTCGCAAGCCAGAGAATGGGACTGAGTCAAAGGCCCACAAACGAAACAAGCTTTATGTAGCAAAGGGATACAGTGGATTTACATAGCACTCCTAAGAACACATGCACATTGTTCTCCAAACCAGTGCAACGCAGTACATTGCAGAGGCTACATACAAAGGCAGATATCTTGTAACAACAGTGCACTAACACGCGAGAGAGGCTAGCCAACAAAGCAAACATAACCTGTTCACCGGGCACTGCGGCAGTCCGACAATCGGAGGACCACGATAAGGCCGTCCCAAAGACGGCCACGCGCTGTCTCGCAGGTTTGTTGCTGGCCGAGTGGTGTCGACCAGGGAGTCGTACGCGATAGCTTCTTCGAAGCTACAACTACGGCACAGGCTGACCGTCGGCCGTCTCTTCGTAACACACAGTATCATCTGTACAACCGCTCTGTCATGTGCACCCTCCCGCACAACCTCTGAAGCTCTTCCCTGCCCCCCCCCCCCCCCCCCCAAAAAAAAAGTGGCAATGGTTTATCTTAGAGTCACCTCTGGTTAAATCCGGAGTGACGCGATAGCTACACCTGGCCGAGTGGAACTTGCTCAGCAGCTGCTTCGAATCCCGTGACCAGCCACGGCGCCGCGCGAACCACGTGACCAACAACGTGACAGCGTGGCGCCGCCACCGTCACGGCGCCGCCACGCTGAAGGCTCGAAATGCTACCGCAATGTAGCTATCGCTACAAAAAACGCTGAGATCGTCCATTTATCGGGATGAAAATCTGAGAGATGCGCAAGACTTTATCGCTTCAAAGCCACCCTTTCTTTCTCTTCACATCTGTTACCGATCGAGATAAGTACTTGATTAGTCTTCACACGCAGCTGATGTGGCTCTAAATAATGCCTGCAGAAGTTGAACTGGTCACTAACCCCACCCTACCAACAGCCATGTTCGTAAGAGCGAAGGTCGCAACCTAATTCGACGCACATAGTAGTACGTGGTGCCAATGCAGCGCAATTCCCACTTACCGCTGCGACGTTTGAATGTATTTGTACTGCTTCTTGTAATTTCCTCCTGCGAACAAGGTCAAATAGCAGGCTGCCGTTTGCTTTCAAGAAAGGTAGCAACGACAGCCAGACAACGAAAATAAAGAATAACGATGGCGCGCTCGTTTTTAAGTGGTCCATTCTCTTTAATTGTCATTGTATATCTTGTGTTCCTTAAGCGGAATGAAGTTCAGATACTCTTGACCACCACTCGGCCTGCTGTCAACCTTACTATTCGTTATCTATACGCTTTGATTTTTCCTTTATTTCATGCAAATGTATTGTTACGTGCGAAAGCTAATTGCACGCCTTGTCTATTTCGTGAAAAGGTTCACGTTTCAAGATTCAAGATTGAGGCTCAAGATTTATAGCAGTGTACCGGGTGCCATCACGTGGTGGGTGAGGAACTTTATCATTGACCTCTGCTTTCATACTGAAGTTTTTGTTTTTTTAAAGCTTTCTGTGTCCCAGAGAAGCGCTTGAAAAATAAGAGACGCCGACGAGTGAAGAAAGGTTCGTTATTGACGTTTCGGCTTCCACACAGAAGCCGGAACGTCAATAACGAACCTTTCTTCACTGGTCGGCGTCTCTTATTTTTCAAATGTACGCTCCCGGCCACACGGGATTCCGTCACACGCTCAACTTCAGGGAAGCGCTTGCGCGGCGTTTTTATGATAAGCTGATTGT
>JARKHS020010756.1:0-97886 GCA_030143305.2 Amblyomma americanum
AAAAAAAATGTCTGGCTTGTCATATATTCTACTGCGGTGCCGGACACGCTTTCCATGAAAGTCGACGCCCACACAAGCCAAGGGATATCATCTTAACATACTTCGTCTTCGCCTACAAGTCGGTAAGCCCGATTCTATCTCGTGAATTGCTGTGTGGCCGCCACAACGCTCGACGCAATGTTGCTGGTCGTCCATAGAAGACAACATCGACTTAGCCACCTGCGTGCAGCGCTAGAAGAAGCCCGACGATTAGCTTTGTAATGCAATAAAAACCAAAACGCGCCGACACCCGACAGTGCCATCTACGACGTTGCCACATGGGGTACGATCCGGATGCCTGTGTAAGGGTCTCGGCGCTCATTCGCCGCCGCAGATATTGTGACAAAGTTTTGCCCGGCTCTTTCAGCGCGTAGATGACCCTTCCTGAAATGGGCGAACAAAATGAGAAGTTTTTCTTGAGTGAAAACACCCTAGTGACCCTGTACATGGCACGGAGTGGTAAATGTCTTGCGGCTAAAGCCATATTACCAGCGTTAATGAACGCCTAGCGTTTGCATTCTCGACATATATTCCAACCCAACTTTGCATTTGATTTGAAGCCAACAATTGATGCTTTTTCAAGCAGAGTATAACGGAGTAAAGCCTTCTAATGTTATTTTGTTCATCCTAAAATTTGTCGGCAGTGTCTTTATCGCTTCGTTTGTGACCATAGATGTGCCCACGTTTATCTGGAATGCACGAGGCCCTGTATAACCAGCTCCGCGTTCGTCCAGATTAACGTCAATGCTTTCTGCGCCTTATCTCAAAACTTTGCCGTGAGCTTTAAACTGAGGGTGAGCAATTGGCGGTCCTCTCACTGGTCGGCTGCGGAACAAGTATGCTGCTCCCGCACCGGAGAGTTGTTGCTCGGGAAGAGTAACCTGGATCGCACAAAATCCCCCGGCGGCAGCACTTCCCTTCCAGGGCAGTGGCGCAGCGCCTAACCGCTGAACGGCAGTGCCAGGAGCAGTATGTGAACTCCCAGTGATCTGTGAATGCTAAGTAGAGAAAAACATGTTCTGCATGCATGGGCACTAACCGTTTTGCAGCGTCATGCCATTTAGGCGGTTAAGCGCACAGATGAGGAGTGCGGCAGCTACATACAGCTATGCAAAGGTAGAACTGCCAGCTGTGTGGCATCGAGTTGCATCACGCCGTAGTGGCCGGCGGGATGCAACGTTCACAAAGTGACCGAGAGGGCTTACGCCTTCTCACACGAAAGCAGTCTAAAGTGTAGATGCCGACTTTTTTACATGCCAAACTCTAGACAGTTCTTGTCGCCTGAGTTTTCTTGACTGCTCATGAAATATTCCCTCATATTCGTGAAGTGAACCTTGCGAGTATGTAATTTCGTTCTCTTTTAATGGCAAGTTCTTTATTCACTGTTTACATTAAATTTGTATTCTTTTAACGAGATATCGAGCTTTTCTCGGCATGTGTTCACCTCGGCATTTATTTCGTGCGTGTCCACCTCAGATATAAAAACTTTTGTGCGATCCAAGGTCCAAGCTTTGGCCCTATGTCACTCCGTATTTAAATGGTTTCATCCCAGATCGGCTTTCCGTTCTAGTTTACTGGTCTCGAGATCCATCTTTATAAAGGTCACGCAATACGTCAAATACCATAAAAAATGTGTCTGCTCGAGAGGCTCCTGATTAACGATGTAGAATGCCTTTCTCAAATCCAAACAGCGGCTGATTATGTACTACTGCGCACACAAGTCTCCACAATGCATGAGCCACGACCGAGGACTCTAACTTTCTAACTAATCGGTTGCGCTAGATCACAATTGTAAGGGTTGAAGTAGGGCTCTTGATCGCATTAATGCGCGTGAGTGAAATCAAATAATGGTTCAAAGATTTGGCACATACGCTATAGAAATATTTTCCCGCTTTCTGCAGCGTTTTCTTCTCTCAGATAATACCTTTCAACATGGGTAGAGTTCAAGCCAATGTTCACCACAAGAATCAGCGTCGGCGTTGGCGTTGTGGGCCAAAAATAGTGGGGCGTGGCGCTGGCAGATGGTCTCCAGAGAGGAAACTACGAGGCAGATGGACCACCTAGGTCACGTGACCTTGCGGTGGCTTCACAGCCTGCCCACCAAATAGTGAGCTAACTGCCACCGTAGCAGCTGGCGGTTATATTAATGATTGGTCGTTCCGGAGGACCAACGTCAGCCGCACAATGCCCACTACTGGGAGCACCTGCCATCGTAGGGCAGAGGCACATCGCTTAAACGGTGCATCATTGTACAAGGGGGTGGTATGAAGTCTCCCAGTGATTTATGAAAGCAAAGTAGAGATTGACATTCTGCATACGCGAGAATTAACCCATTACGCTATCGCGTCATACCCAATAATCGAAGCTTAAGCTTTCCGGCCGATTTTTTCCCGTTTTCTCGTAAATTTATTTCCGGATGCGTGGACACAGAGGTTCCAGTAATGTTTACTTATAAAACCTATACTTCGCTTTGCGACTATATATGAATATTTTCAACTATCTTAAACTTTTAGTAACGGCATATAATACAATATTTGGTATAGTCTATCATATATGTATCTTCCAATCACGGTTATTTACTAAAGCATTAAACCGGATATGTTTATTTTCTTTGGTTATACCAAATCGTTTAAAAAGGTTATAGGTATGGCCCTTTGAACCTTCAACTACAGCACTACATAGCTTTGCCGGCCTTCGAATAGCGTTTTTTCAGCCAAGGAGAGCTTTATATTCTCCACTTCTCTGAAGTCGCTTTGCGATTCGGCACCCTATTGTAGTACGATTCTCAGCTACTTACATTTCGCAAGGTGCACTTGGGAGTAAAGAGGCAATCCATCAAAATTAAGAATGTGTTTAGCAAATCTCCAAATTCTTGAATCCCGGTGTCTAGAAATAACTGATTCTGAAAATTAATTGATCGAGAACAGAGATTTATCATGTTATCTTCTAATGCGGTGCGTACAGTATCGTTTTGTATGGAGAAGATCACTTTCTTTTCGTGTTTAGCAACACCTGAATGACTCTCAGAATTTATTGCTCTCGTACTGCTCACTGGTCAATCGCGGCTTTAGGACAATAAGGCTTCCTTCTCTAGCTTTACTAGGAATCACTGATTATGTTTGCGTTTAAAACACGATAGAAATAACCCGAAGATATATCTCTATCAAATTTTTTTTTCAAATTTGACCACCCAGTGAAAATTGAAAATGTTGGTCCAGAATACATTAGTGCGAATTTCTTTTCCAGGGGTTCCTAATTAGCCTATTGGGCTTTTCTACTCGCTGAACTCAGTAAAAGAAAAATGATCATTTCTAGAAGACATTACAGACGCTTCTTTTGCGTCCCTAGCAAGAAAACTAGTCACATGAAGATCAAATATCGCCTAAATGCTCAATGCAAGCCTTGCGGTGACATTGAATATTTCACAGTACCAATAATTTCTAGAATTTCAAAGATTCGAGTTGGTTGATGACAGGCTACATTCATGTTAACCTCACTTACAAGTACAGTCTGCACGCTTAGCCTAAGAGATCTTCAAGTTAATTTTCTTTAAACGACAGAAAATTTTTGAAACACGCTAATGTCGGTCGTCATAAAATAGAGGAAAGATATTAAACAATTAATCGCTGTGCATTTATTACTCATATTAATTAGCAAAAGCTAGGGAATAAATATTATAGTAAAACTGAACAGATACAGACGCCACTGCAGCGTTTTTTTGATCGAAATTGCCGCGAATTTTAGTTGTGTTTCTTGGTTCTTTCTTCAAAGCTGCCGGAACGCCGCTTTATGGCTTTGTTTGTGATGCAGGATCCGACTAGATTTATCTCGATTGATCGCATTCAGGTGAACCTGATTCTATGTTGTTCCAGAATGTTGTAGTAACTTTGAACTCTTTGTATCGAAGGTTCGCTATCAGCTTCAAATTGAGCAAGGCTTGAGCGGCGGGCAATCTGTTCGACGACCGCCGAGCACGCTTGTTGCTATGCCCCCACCAAGTTATGTTGTTCATTGTGGGTGGAAGTCAGACCGAAAAAACACTTTTGTTTAGACGCCATTTCCGCTATCTGTCTGTACTTCGGATTGCAATCTGTCACATTTAATAGGGAGTCCAAAATAAAATTATGAAGGAAAGATATATGAAGAAGACGAAGAGGTTGGCGATAAGGATGACGTGGATAACCGAACACTAAAGAAGATGAAGCTTTCTTTGAGGTGGAGAGAGATGGTTGGTGAAGAAGAGAAGAAGGAGAAGTTGACGACAAGGCTTACGTGGACTGACGCCAAGGCTATAAAAGGGCGAGGGAGAGCGAGGCACGGGAAGAAGAACAGAGAAGCGGTGGCTCTGGCGGGTCAGGGACGCTTTGAATGGAAGAGAGCGACGCCGGCAAATGCTCCGGTGAGCTCGCGTCCTACGGCTTCGCATCGTGAACTTCCTGCCGTTCCTGAGCCCGTTCTGGGGAGTTAACTGAGGACGCTACAACCTGATACGGCCAGGGGTTTCTCCAGCGCTGTTGCCACCCATCCGAGTGGTGCCCCCAACGCCAACAACACCGGCATCACTTCAACTGCGCTTGGGCCGAGAGCTTGTGCGACGCAGCCAACGACGCCGCCAGCGACGCCAAACGCAGCACGTCGAGCGCAATCCCGACGCCGGCTACTGGACCCATACAACTCCGCAGCCGCACCGAACCAAACGTGAGTACGAGCGCTGTCCACTAACAGTAGAACGCTAGTAGTCGACGCTGGTAGCAGTGTTGCCGGGTGGTGTGTATTTATAGTCTGTGTTTTGTGTTAGCTTTGTTAGTTTTGTGTGCTGGCGTGTGTGTCACGTAGGGTGTATTAAATGTGCGCCTGTGTGGGTACACCTGTCGCCTAGTCCATTCTTTCGGTCAGAGTGTTCTCCGGGGAGATCCGTGACTAAATAAAGTCCCTCTAGTATCCCGTTAAAACCAGGAACGACTGTACCTCTTTCTTGGTCGTCGGTGTCTGGGCCTGCTGTATATTGTCCAAGATGTCGTTTTTCGTCGTGATGAGGGCCATCCCCAGCTTATGGCCGAGAAAAGAAATGGCTTCAAAGCCCACCTCACATTTTACCGTTTTTATGGTCAACCTGGCTTGCTGAATTCTATCAAATAGTTTTTACAGCGTAATATACATGCTCTTCCCACGTATCTATTGCCACCAGGATGTCGTCAATATAGTGTTCTACACTTTGGAGCCCATCCAAAACTTTCCTCATCGGCTTCGTGAATAATGCAGATGCTGTCTTCACACCCAAAGACATCAATTAAAACTGGAATAAGCCCGCCGAGCACGAAAAGGCAGTCTTCTCTTTAGACGAATCTTCCATTGGTATTTGACAATACCGTTAAGTTAAGTCAAATTTAGAAAAAAAGCCTTTTGTGAACCACCTTAGCGAACACCACGTCCGCTCTTGGTATGGGTTTGGCATCGGGTACTATGGTGTCATTTAGCCGACAAAAATCTACACACAGTCGGTTAGCACCATCGGGTTTTTGACAACCACGGGAGGCGCGTTGTATACTGACTACGACCTCTCAATCACATCAAGCTCCAACTTATCCCGCACCTCATTTCCAATTGATTCTTGAACTACTAAAGGCACTGGATATTGCTTCATGCTAATTCGTCTACCTGTAGAGAGATCTAGTTTGCAACATATGACAGCCGTTTTGCCCGGCACATCTGAAAACACATCCCCTCTGGTTTGCTGTAGGGCTTTATCTGTGATTTTCGGTCTTCATTCAAATTGGGGTTATTAGCACCTTATCCCTTCCTACAATTTTATTCCCACTGCACGTGGGCACCTCAGCAGCCTGACATGTCTCCACGGCTACTACCGATTATGCTACCTTGTGGGCGTACTTTACGGGAACTCTTCGTTTTTTTCAATATGTTCGCATCGAAAACCTTTTTGGTGTTATTTATCAGTAACTAATAATCTATGTCATTTTTCTTCTGGGTCACAAGGTAAGGGCTCTTCCAGGGCCTCAGTAAATTATTATGATCCGTGGGTAGCAAGATAAGAACCTTGTCGCCTGGATTCAGATTCCTGTTAGTGGCTTTCTTGTCATAGTAGCCCTTATAGCGTGCGCGCGCCCGTTCCAGACCTTGATATGCAAGTCTGCATGTTTCTTCCAACTTGTCCCGCAACTCAAGAACGTATGTGTATGTTCTCTTGAGATCTGATGCAATTTCCTTATTAGCCCACATCTCCTTGAGTACTGTAAGTGGACCTCTAACGGTTCTCCCATATAACATCTCGTAAGGCGAGAAACCAATACTCGTTTGTGGTTCTTCACGGTAAGCGAACAAAAGAGCTGGGAGATATCCATCCCAATCCCAAAACACCTTGCTGGCGCCTTAGATGCACCACGATATGCTCTTGGTTTTGTCGTTTCTTTCGTATCTGTTGGTCAGCCTGTAGGAAACCTGCTTAGCGGTTTCAGAATCCTCCTGTTTCGCGGTGCGAAGTCTCACGGAAACCCTCGGCCGTAAGCCTGAATCTTTGGAGGAGTGCCTTTTTGACTTTCTCGTAGTCCATCGTATCAGCAGCAGGCATCCTTTCAAACACATCCAGCGCCTCTCCGACTAAACACATTCTCAATGCCGTGGACCATTCACTGCGCTCCCAGCTTTGCCCCAGAGCTATCCGCTCGAACAGTTTCAGAAATGCGCCCAAATTATCTCTCTTGTTATCAAAAGTAGCCATCAGCTTTCTTGGACAAACTCTAGCCTGTCTAGGAGATTCTGTAGCAGCTAAAGAACGCTTATCATTGTCCGTGATCTACTCATAACCTCCCGCGACAGGCGCCTGTTTCCACAAAATAAACTCCTTCTCCAGTTCTATCCTTCTTTTCTCCCGTTCTTCTGCCTCGCGAGCATTTCTAACTTTTCGCTCTTCTGCATCGCGAGCTCTTTTTTCTTCCCGCTTTCTGCCTCACGAGCTCTTCTCGCCCCCCGCTCTTCTGCCTCGCGAGCGTCTGCGCGTGCTTGCGCCGTTTTCTCTTTCTGCTTATCTGCCTCCTCTCTCTGCGTTTTTGCCTCCACTTTCTGCCTCTTTCCCTCCTCGTCAAAGATACGCATCGCCTCTTCCTTGCTCAGCCCTAGCTAAATCCATACTTTCTGCCGTCGAGAGATCAAAAAGATCCAAGACAAAGCAAAAATACAAAAGGAAATGAATCCTGGCACAGGCTCGCCACTAAACTTTGTCACGGATCTCCCCGCAGAACACTCGGACCGAAAGAATGGACTAGGTGACAGGAGTACCCACACAAACGCACTTTTATTACACCCTACGTGACACACACACTAGCACACAAAACTATCAAAACTAACACAAACCACTAAGACTAAAAATACAAACGACAGGGAACACTGCTACCAGTGTCTACTACTAGCGTTCTACTCTTAGTGGTGTGCTCTCGTGCTCACGATCGGTTCCGTGCGGCTGCGACATTGTATGGGTCCAGTAGCCGGCGTCGAGATGGCGTTCGACGTGCTGCGTCTGGCGTCGCTGGCTGCGTCGTTGAAGCGCCCATGGAGGGGATACCGGTGTTGTTGGCGTGGGGGGCACCACCCGGATGGGTGGCAACAGCGCTGGAAACACCCCTGGCCGTAGCAGGTGGCAGTGTCCTCAATTATTACCCCGGAACGGGCTCAGGAACGGCAGGAAGTCCACGATGCAAAGCCGTAGAACGCGAGCTCATCGGATCAGTAGCCGGCGTCGCTCTCTTCCAGCCGAAGCGTCTCTGACCAGACGGAGCCTCCGCTTCTCTGTGGTGTGGTTATGTGGAGCGCGATGAGCTGGTGGTGCTTCGCAGTTTGGCGCTGAATTTTTAACACTGGGTGTCCAGAGTTGCACTCACAGAATGAGCGACGAAGACTTTTTCTCAGAAAGACGAGCAAACTGTTAAACCAGCAAAAATAACCTCTGGTACCAGACCGAAAAAATACAGAAACAGTTTGACATGATTAAACACCGCCATGTTTAACTTTAGAATTTGCAAACGATAATATTTCTAAGGACTCAGCTCGAAGACATCTACCTGCGACTGATGCACAGTAACTGCCACTTTCGGCCAGGCTCAAAATTTGTTCACAAGACACGAAAAACCTCCCTCCAACTTCTTTCCAGCATATAAGCAAAACGAATACGAGCAGTCCTTCGACCTGTCTATGTTATAAAGAGGGAAGGTTTATGATAACGATATATATCTTAAATTCACTTTTTCAGGAATGATGTTCTAAGGAGTATATCAGGGCCTCTCTGCACCGCTGAAGATCATGAATGGCCGCCAAGATTCGGAGAGTCGCTCTGAACATGTTGCCACCAGCAGGCTATTTGTTCTTGCAGTGCCATAACTGCTGCCCAGGTTATTCGCTTAGCCTAGGCAGTAAATCCCCGCTTTGCTATTCCTCTTTTTGACCACTTCTAAAACTCCATCGAAACGAGTGATCTCTGTGCTCATTTCCGCAGCTGTGCCTTCCTGCCGGACTGCTGTCCTTTCCGACATTTCTGAGCTGTTGCCTTGCAACTGTGGAGGACTACAAAGATGCAGTCGTATCCTAACCAATTTATCACTTCAAAAACATTGAAGCGCGTCTTGATTAGGCCACTGTGCAAAATTGCTTCCCCATCGTTTTTCGTCCAGGCAGAGCATTTCATAGCAGCAATTTTGACTGGACAGTTTTATGGTGACTAGCCATGAAACAGCTATACCAACGTGATTTCACGCCATGTATAGGTTCCTTTTCTTCTCAGTCATTATATTGATCATTGTATTTAAACCTCTTAAGATATTGACAGTTTATTACGTGTCCACCACTCACGAAAGTACACGCTATTTTAAGAACAGCAAACGAAAAAAAACATCAAATCAGTCCAATTGTTTTCCAACATATATCGAACACTCCTAATCGGCACGCTTGCACACTTTGCTTGCGGAAATATGCGATTGGTATGATGCAGCCAATAAACAACCAGAATGAGAGAAGGAAGAGAAAGACTCGTTTATAGGGAGCACAAAATTTGGGCGACGCGTGAAAAGCGCTGATATGCTACTGTCAGTGGGGATGAATTTGGGGAGAAAAAAAATGTGAAAGAAGAGTTCACACAACGGTAAGATGTCTAATAAAAGTATTCATATACGATTATTTGATTGGAGCAAGTAAACAGGGAAGGGGATGGACAGAAGTTTTTCATTGCCTGTGAAGAAGCCTATGGACCTGAAGATGGGCAAATAGGCTAAGCGCAGGGTTATTACATATGATGATAAGTTAAAGAAAAGTTGTAAATCTTTTTACTGTATCGAATCAAGCGCCATGGGCAGCTGTATCTAAGAGTGGCGTTCATTGTAGACGATGGTAGGTGGATTGCAGATGGGGAGCGGTGGTAGGACGCTGCGTGTATATTAGGCGTGACCGAATATAAGAACGAAATGTGTAATGATGAGATTAAAACTTCGGAACTAATGCTTTTTTGAACAAAAGTTGTGTGAGTAACCAAACGAGCCCAGTTTCAAATGCTATGATAGAAAAAAAAAAATTTAATGGCCTTCAATTTGCCAGAGTATCAGATACTTAATAAAGGCGTATTCGGGCTCCTGCTATACGTGGAGAACTGAAATTGAAAAAGTGAGCATATGTGCATTTCCAGAATTACGTAAATATAGGAGCAGTAAATAAATCAGAATTATATTACGGGGCTACCACGCAGATTTCAAAATTTATTATTGCGTACGCGCTTCACGAAACCACTTTTTTCAGCCAGCAGGGGTCATGTAAACAGCAATGCAGTTCAAGCTGAGCGTGTTCACAATATAGATTGCTGCTATTAACGTTCTTTTCTTAGCTAACGCTACCTACCTAGCAGGGCATGTAATCAGTGCACACCATTTGTGGCCAATGTACAACGTGGCCTGGTAAACAAAGCAGTAGAGATTATTTTGGCAGAAAGCTCTGTTTGGAATGCACAGCTGTCCACTTGTGCTCTGCTAATGGACGAAGATTAAAACACCGTCGAGAATATACCTAGGTTTTAGTGCGTGAATATAGGGAGCGGAGTTCACCTGAATTGCAGATTCATTTTCATGCCTTCCTCTACTTACCAGCGAAATATGCCACACGGAGCTCATAGTGGATAAGACTCACGCCTACCCACAGTAATCACAAGAAAGCTGGTAGTAATACCACATAACGTGGCCAGCGCAGGCGACGTGACGGTGCGCCATGGCTTTAACGAGAGCATGCAGCGGTTGAAGTGCTGTACCAGTGCCACCATAAAGTAAAGGCTTCTGCACTCCTGTGACATCACGCACCCTGCCGGGTTGACGATATTAAAGCATGATTTTGGAACTCAATACTCAAAGAAGCACAGGCGCCAGCATTTTGGCAGCGGGGACCTATTAAGCTTAGTGTTCTAAATTCATGCCGCAATAAGGTCAACCGGCAAGGTGCGCGACGCCACAGGAGTCAAGGTGACTTTACTTGCTAGGAGGCATTAGATATACCCGTTTGCTGATCATATAAGCGCTCAGCGCTTCTGCTTGCATGAACTACGAGGACCCTCATTACATTTGTTCACATCCACACAACAATATGAATCGGTGAGAGCAGCAAAATTAATGTTCGGGACTACGGCCACCCGGAAAATGCAATACAGGCCAGAGATTCTGCTCGGCTTCGCGACGGCATGAGGTTTGGGGCTGCCCGCACATCGAAGATAGCCTTTGCTGTGGCGCTTCTGTTGCCGCCATCAAGCTGGAGTGCGACGCTTTTTCGAGGCCGACGCTTGTTGTTCTCGCTTAGCTTAGCTTATTACCAAGCTGAGCGTGAGGAGTCCAAATACTTCGATGTGTTTTTTTTCTGTACTTGTAGTTATTGCGCCTAGCGCTGAATCACCGCTGCTAGGCTTTAAAAAGGCTCCTGTAATACTTACAACGATAGCACATGGACGACCAGAACAACCGCATTCCTTAGCCGGATTTTTACAACTTAGGAAGCGATTCAGCACAGCAAACGGGTCTCTATGCACATTGGAGGAGTGACAGCCATCAGTCTGCCAACGGCGTCCTCCTTCATGTACAGTGGACCGGTTGGGGTGGCTTAATGGTTGTTGGAGGTATGTCCCTCACAGGGCCCGGCAGCATCAAAATGTGGCATCACGAACTGCCAGCTGCTTTAGGAAATAGCGAATAAGGAATGGTACTTTTGTAGCAGCAGCCGCGGCCTTACGCAGCAGGAGCAGGATCAGCCGTCGAAGATGATGACGCCGAAGGGCGGTGGAATTGAGCTCGCTCCTCGTGCCGGCGTCACGCATCGTTCGGCTCCACGCCATCAGACGTTCTAGCACTTCAGCCAGTAAATCAATCATTTCCTTCATCGTGCCGGCCTCATACTGATTGCCACGAAAAACTGGTGACCCGGACCTCCGCTCGAACACCCGTCCCTATCATAGCCAACGCCGACGACAATGCCTCCGCCGTGCCCGGTGACCGGCCCTACAGTGCAGTCTCTGCGCTGTCCCTTCGCCTTCCCCAGTGCTCGCCGGCCGATCCTCAACTCTGGCCCGCTCAAGTCAACAGCCAGTTCACTATTGGCCGCATCACCACCCAGGCGCAGACGTTTCATCACGCCGCTGCGTGGCTACCACCTGAGATTGCCACCGAAGCCCGCGACCTCCTCATAACTCCGCCCCGCCCGCCTTGGCCCCGTTTGACACGTTGGCTGCTGAGCTCATCAAGCGAACAGCCGTCTCGGAAGATCGCCGTCTGCAGCAGCTCATCTCCTCCGAAAAAATGGGGGACCGGAAACCGACACAGTTGCTGCTGCGGCTTCAGCAGCTCCTGGGCGACAAGGCTGCCACCTTCAACCAAGCCTTCCTGCGTGAGTTTTTCCTTCAGCGCTTGCCGTCGTCGATCCGCCTGGTGCTTGTGCCCGCCCAGTGGTTGTCTTTGGAGAAGATCGCTGAGCGGGCGGATTCTGTCATGGACGTTTCCTACTGCACCATTTATTTGGGCGCAGTATCCCAGCCTCCCACTCCGCCGTCATCTCTTCCCACAAGCGTGGACCTTCAGAGCCTCCGTGACAACATCCATGCCCAGATCACACGTCTCTCCGACCAAATCGCCGCACTGTCTACCTCCCGCTCTCTTTCGGCTTCCCGTCGCCAGTCCTCACCTTGCCGACGTAGTGCTACCCCACCTCTTCAAACCAGCGGCGAGTGCTGGTATCACCGCACCATTGGTGAAGCAGCGCTTCGGTGTACCCCTCCTTGTCGCTTCCATGGAAACTTCCCACAACACCGCTAGAAGCGGCAAGTGGTTTCACCCTGGAAAACAGCCGCTTATTCTTCATTCGCGACCACATCTCAGGCTTCCGTTTTCTCGTCGACACTGGAGCAGAGGTGAGCGTCCTTCCATGCAGCAGTACATCCTCACCTTCTCACCGCACTGGCCCATCGCTACAAGCTGCAAACCTCATCCCCATCGCTACGCACGGCGAACATGCTCTCACTCTCAATTTGGGCCTCCGACGTGTCTTCCGACCGGTTTTCCTCGTCGCGGACGTACGTTACCCAATCCTCGGAGCTGACCTCCTGCGCCACTAAAATCTGCTGGTCAACATGCACACCAAGTGCCTCGTAGACGGCACGACAAACCTCTGTGTTCAGGGCCTCCGTCTTCGAGAACCGCTTGCCAGTATACCCAGCCCACACCAGTCGGCCTACGTGATCCGCCTTGATGAATACCCTTCTCTGCTCCGTCATTGCATATTCTTGCTGCCCGTCAAACACCTGGTCACACATCCCATTGTGACCACTTGCCCGCCCATATCTTCTTGCTTGCATCGATCGGTTCACTTGCTGTGCCGAAGCGTTCCCTCTGCCTAACGCCACAAGTGACACCATCGCCAAAAGCTTCGTCGCCGGCTGGGTCTCCCGGTACGGGGGCTCAATCGACCATCACCCCTGACCGTGGCGCCCAGTTTGAATCTTCAGTTTTTAATAACCTTATGACTTCACTTGGAACCTCCCGAATTAGAACTACTGCTAACGATCCCATCGCCAACGGTATGATCGGACGCTTCCATCGTTCGCTAAAAATATTCCTCAAAGCACAACTCGACACCACCCACTACTGGACTGCCTCCCTACCACTGGTTCCGCTCAGCCTCCGCGCTACACTGAAACAAGATCTTCGATGCACTCCGGCAGAACTTGTCTTCGGCTCACCCCTGCGTCTTCCTGTTCAAATTTTGGAATCTACCGATTCGTTTAGAAGTCCCGACCCTACCGATTGCATGACTCAGCTCCGCTATTTTTGCCGCAATCTCAGAGCGCCACATCTCCGACGCCAGTTTCGACAATCTTCACGCGTTCCATCTGAACGAACGAGTTGCACGCACGTCTTTGTTTGCCGAGACTCTGTCCGCAAGCCGCTCCAGAGCGCCTACGACGCTCTCTTCCGTGTACTCGAAAGAACATCGAAGTTCTTCATCGTCGACATTCAAGGGCGCATTGACACCATTTCAATAGACCACATTCAGCCAACCTTCATGCGTGCTTTCTCTGTCCCCGGCCGGCTGCTCTCCTCCGCCATCTTTCCTTGCCACTCCTCAGAAGCGGAAAGTATCGTTCCGGCTCCCAGCTTCACCGGACTCCTTCACTAGCGGTGGGGCCTACTGTAGCAGCGGCAGCGGCCTTACGCAGCAGGAGCAGCACCAGCCGTCGAAGATGATGACGCCGAAGTGCGGTGGAATTGAGCTCGCTCCTCGTGCCGCCGTCGAGCGCCGTTCGGTTCCACGCCATCAGACGCTCTAGCACTTCAGCCAGGATATTGATCATTTCCTTCATCATGACGGCCTCATACTGTTCGGCGCGATACTTTTGTGGTCCTCCGTTTCGCGATTAACCTGAATTCTCCTTTCGCCAGAGACAGCCGCGGACATTAGATGTAATTTTTGCTTCGTTACCATTTGCACCTTGTTGGCCTCTTGTGATCTGATTACCTATATTTTTGTTGTCGTTTTTAGTAGGTGTTTTACTGAATAAGATAGAGGCCGAAAGGTCAGACGTCTTGTTTCTATTGCCATTTTCTCTGTGTACGTTAGCGTGGGTTTTAGTTTGAAGGGCTAACTTTCTACCAAAATGTCGCAACGATGTAAACCTATCTGTAGGAATTTAAATATTCAAGAATGGCACATCTAGAACTTAATAAATCAGAGAAAACCGGTGTTGTTGGCGTTGGGGGCACTACCCTGATGGGTGGCAACAGCGCTGGAGACACCCCTGGCCGTAGCAGGTGGTAGCGTCCTCAATTGTCACCCCGGAACGGGCTAAGGAACGGCAGGAAGTCCACGATGCAAAGCCGTAGAACGCGAGCTCATCGGAGCAGTAGCCGGTGTCGCTCTCTTCCAGCCGAAGCGTCTCTGACCCGACGGAGCCTCCGCTTCTCTGTCCCTCCGACCCCCCCCCCCCCCGTGCCTCGTTCTCAATCGCCCTTTTATAGCATCGGCGTTATACCACGTAAGCCTTGTCGTCGTCTTCTCCTTCTTCTCTTCTCCAACAATCATCTCTCCCCACCTCACCGAATGCTTCTTCATCTTCTTTAGTCTTCGGTTAATCCACGTCATCCTTTTTGCCAACATCTTCGTCTTCTCCACATCTCTTTCCTTCATAATTTTATGTTAGACTCCCTATTTTATGTGACACAGTCACCACTACATGACAAACTAATGACAGATTATTGCATCCATGTAGTGGAATTTGGTCGTGGTCTGAATAAAATCATCGTTAGCCCAAATAAATCACATCAAAGCGACCGCTTGTGCCAAACAAAGTCGATTTTTAATTGGTTTTTGGGGAAAGGAAATGGCGCAGTATCTGTCTCATATATCACTGGACACCTGAATCGCGCCGTATGGGAAGGGATAAGGAAGGGAGTGAAAGAACAAAGGAAGAAATAGGTGCCGTAGTGGAGGGCTCCGGAATAATTTCGACCACCTGGGGATCTTTAACGTTCACAGACATCGCACAGCACACGGGCGCCTTAGCGTTTTTCCTCCATAAAAACGCAGCCGCCGCGGTCGGGTTCGAAAACAAAGTCGATCCAATTCATCAAACGTACGTAATTTTCTCGCTCTAAACTGAAACAAAAACACCCTCTATGGAGTTATTATTATGGCAAAACGCAGAGAAAATTAGAACATGAGTACCACTCACTTTGCAAAGTGAAAATTCTGATTGTTTTTTTTTCATATTAAATAAATGTTTCAAGCGGTATAGGAAACTTCTTACGAAAGAATACTCACAATGGCTTCAGTGTTCATTCGTCCATAGCATAACCTCCACATGCTATGTGAACGCATAGTTGATTCTGCTGCCCATGATAAGGTTGCGGAAGCTCTACGAGAAGGTTGCGGAAGTGCAAGCTTCAAAAATTTCAAACTTACAGTTCTCGAAGTATATTAGGCTTGAACCAAATTTCCGGGATATTATACGCAAATATGCTACAAATCTGCGTTCGCAGTTTTTGTCTTGCATACATTTATTTCCGCGTTCGTCGTCTTTGAATTGCCTCAAGAAATCGAATTCGTCGTGTCATTTTTTTGCTCTGCTGCCTGAGCATCTTGTCAGAGCAGTATTCTGTGGGATGACGGAGAAGGAATCCTGGGCGTTCCTCAAAGGTGTGATTATGTGGAGTGCGGTAAGCTAGTCGTGCCTCGCAGTTAGGTGCTGACATTTTACCAATGGGTGTCACGGGTTGCTCCCACGGAAGGAGCGACGAAGACTTTTCGCAGAAAGAGGACCATACTGTTAAACCAGCAAAAATAACCTGTGGTACCAGTCCAAAGAAATACACAAACATTTAGGCATGATTAAACACCGTAGTGTCTAACTCTAGAATTCGCATACAATATTATTTCTAAGGACTCAGCTCGAGGACATCTGCCTGCGACTGATGTACAGTCACTGCAACTTTCGGGCAAGCTCGAAATTTGTTCACAAGACACGAAAAACCTCCCTCCAACTTATTTATTGCATATATGCAAAACGTATGCGAGCAGCCCTTCGACCTGTCGTTGTTATAAAGAGAGAAGGTTTATGATAAAGATATATATCTGAATTTCACTTTTTCAGGAATGACGTTCTAAGGAGGATATCAGGGTTTCTCGGCACCGCCCAACATCTTGAATGGCCGCCCAGATACGGAGAGTCGCACTGAACGTGTTGCCACCAGCTGGCTATTTGTTCCTGCGGTGTCCTATCTGCGGCCCGTGTTGTTCGCTTAGCCCAGGCAGTTAACCCTCGCTTTGCTATTTCTCTTGAGTGAGCTCTGTGCTGATTTCCGCAGCTGTGTCTTCCTGTCAGTCTGCTGTCCTTTCCGACATTTCTGAGCTATGGCTTGCAACTATGGAGAACAGCGAAGATGCAGTCGTAACGTAACCGATCAATCACTTCAAAAACATTCAAGTGCGTTTTGATTAGGCCACTGTGAGAAATTGTTTGCCCATCATTTTTAGTCCGCGCAGAGCCTTTCTTAGAAACAATTTTGACTTCACAGTTTTGTGGCGACCAGCTGTGAAATAGCCATACCAACGTGATTTCACGCCCTATATAACTCCTTTTCTAGCCACTCATTATATCGATCGTTGAATTTAAACCTCTCAAGATATTAACAGCTTATTACATGTCCACCACCCACGCAAGTAGGTACATCCTACTTTGGGAACATAAAAACGAA
The DNA here is from genome assembly GCA_030143305.2 of Amblyomma americanum. Lineage (NCBI taxonomy): Eukaryota > Metazoa > Arthropoda > Arachnida > Ixodida > Ixodidae > Amblyomma > Amblyomma americanum. The sequence goes on from JARKHS020010756.1 coordinate 16,809, forward strand.
AAAAACACTAAATCAGTCCAATTGTTTTCCAACATATATCTAACACTCCCAATCGGCACGCTGGCACACTGCTTGCGGAAATCCGCGATTGATATAATGCCTATATTCAGTCAAGATGAGAGAGAGAAAAAGACTCTGTGATAGCGAACACAAATTTTGGCCGACGCGTGAAAAGCGCTGAAATGCTACTGTAAGTGGGGATGAATTTTGGTAGAAAAAAAACAGTGACGGAAGAGTTCAGACGAAGGTAAGATATCTAACAAAAGTTTTCATATACGATTATACGGTTGCGGTATGTACACAGGGAAGGAGAAGTACAGAAGTTTTTTACTGTCGGTGAAGAATTCTGTAGTCCTGAATAAGGGCAAACAATAGGTTCAGCGCTGGGTGAACACATATTATGATACGTTAAAGAAAACTAAATGTTTTTACTGTATCGAATCAAGCGCTATGGCTAGCTGTATCTGAAAGTGGCGTTCATTGCAGACTACGGTAGAGTTTAAGATGGCCAAAGGCGGTGGTGCTGCCTGTATTTTAGGTGTGGCTGAATATAAGGAAGAATTGTGTGATGATGTAATTAAAAGTTCCGGAGCCAATTCCTTTCTGAACATAAGTTGTGTGAGTAACCAAACGAGCCCAGTTTAAAACGCTATGGTTGAAAAAAAATTACATGCCTCCAATTTGTCAGAGGGTTAGCTACTTGAGAAAAGCATATTCGGACTCCTGCTATACTTGGAGAACTGAAATGAAAAAGTGAGCAAATGCGCAGTTCAGAATGACGCGAATACTTGAACAGTTAATAAATCAGGATTAGATTACGGGGCTACCACGCAGATTTCACAATTTATTCTTGCGTACGCGCTTCACGGAACCAGTTTTTGACCGCCAGCAGAGGTCATGTAAAGAGTAATGCAATCTAAGCTGAGCGCCTTCACAATATATATTTTACTCTTACTGCATCCTTTTCTTACCTAACGCTACCTACCTATATGTACTCAGTGTGCACTATTTGTGACCAATATACAGCGTGGCCTGGCAATCAGAGCAATCGAGATTATTTTCGGAGCAAGCTCTATTTAAACTGCACAGCTGTCCACTCGACCTCTGATAGTGGACGAAGATTAAAATACCGTCGAGTATATGCCTAGGATTCAGTGCGTGAACGCTAGGAGCGAATTTCGCCTGAATTGCAGATTGCTTCTCATGCCTTTCTCAATTTGCAAGCGAAATATGCCATACGGCGCTCACCGTTGAAAAGACACACGCCTACCCACAGTAATCACGAGGAAGCTGATAGTAATACCACATAACGTGGCCAGCGCTGTTGACGTGAGGGTGCTCTGTGGCGATAACGAAAGCATGCAGTGGTCCGAGTTCTGTACCAGTGTCTCCAAAAAATTAAGGGATTCAGCACTCCTGTGACATCACGCACCGTGCTCGGTTTCCGATTTTACAGCATGATTTTGGAACTCAATAGTCGAAAAACGACAACCGCCAGTATTTTGGCAGCGATCACCAAGTGATGTTAATGTTCTAAATTCATGCCGCAATTAGGTCAACCGGGCAAGATAAGTGACGCCACATGAGTACAGAGGCCTTTAATTTCTACGAGCATTGGCTGTACCCATTTGCTGATCACATGAGCGCTCAGCGATTCTGTTTGCATGAACTCCGAACGCCCCCCTTACATTTGTTCACATCCACAAAATAAATATCGGAGGACGTTTAATCACCGCTTTTAAGAGTGGAACGCGACAGCGTGTTGCAGCACTGCCAGGGAGTCCACGGAACGCCATCGCCCATTCGGTGCTACGCCTTGCCCGTTAGACAAGTCGCTCTGCTACGTACGGTGAAACAGACGCGCGGAGCAGCAAACCAGGTAGAAGCCCTGCCAGGCGACTTGCCGAAACACGCGGGACTCAAGTTGCAGTCGTAGTTCGTCGGTACATCGTTCTCGACAGACCCGATGCCGCGAACTCCAGCATAGCTTCCGCGCCGAACGAACTGGCGGCGAACCGCAAGCATCGTGGTGAATGCGCTTTGGATATGCGCTGCGTTGTTTCCCGCTCATCGCGTGATTCCTGTGTGCCCGCACGGCTCCACTGCGCCCGAACGAGAGATTTGTCAGACGCGTCAATTCCTTTCCTTAAAGTCAATTTTCCTTTCATGTTCCTTCCCATACGGCGCGGTTCGCCTGTTCACAGAGATATATGAGACAGGCCGCACTTCCTTTCCTTAAAACCAGTTTTCATTTCATGTTTTCCCTCCCGGCGCGGTCCGGGTTGCCCACCGATATATGTGACTGGCGTCAATTCCTTTCCTTGCGCTGCCGTCGCGCGCTATCTGTTGGGGCAGTGGCGTAGATTGCGAGGAGGAGGAGGAGTGATTTCTCGCTCACGGGGAGGAGGGATTTCTCGCTCACCCGCGACGCCTACGACACCGGCTTTTCTGCGGCACGATCTCTTTAACGCTCTCGCGTTAATAGGAATCGGTGAGAGTAGCACAAAGAAGGTTCAGAACAACGAACACCAGGAAAACGCAATACAGAAAAGAAATTCTGCTCGGCTTGGCGAGAGCGTAGGATTTGTGGGTGCCCGCACATTGACGATCGCCGATGCAGGACACTTCTATTGCCGCTGCCAAGCAGGGGCGCGACGCTTTTTGGAGCCCGAGGAATGTTGCTTTCGCTTAGCTTAGCTCATTACGCTGTAGAGCGTGTAGTGTCCGAATACGTCGAAGTGTTTTTTTCTTTACTGGTACTTATTGCGGCGTGCGCTCAAACACCGCTGCTTAGGTTTAAAAAGGCGCCGGTAATACCCACAACGCTAGCAGATGGACGCCCAGAACAGCCTCATTTCTTAGCCGTATTTTTCCAACTTAGGAAGCGACTCGGCTCAGCAAAACGAGTGTCAGTGTACATATAGGAGTGACAACCATCATTCTGCTGACAGTGTCCTCCTTCATGTACAGAAGGAATCAGTTGGGTTGGCTCAATGGTTGTAGGAGGTATGTATCTCATAGGGCCCCACAGCACCAGACTGGGCATCACGAACTGCCAGCTACTTTAGGAAAAAAACTTAGTAAGGAGCAGTACCTTTGGGGTCCTCCATTTCGGGATTAAACTGAATTCTCCTTTCCTCAGTTATAGCCGTAGACAGAAAATATAACTTTTACATTTTACCCTTACACCTTGTTGTGCTCTTTTCACCTAATAACCTATATTTTTGTTGTCGTTTTTTGTTGATGTTTTAGAGGATAAAATACATGTCCAAAGAGGACCTCTTTTTCTTGCACCATTTTCTCCGTGTACGTTATGGTCAGTTTCAGTTTGAAAGGGTAACGATCTACTACAGTGTCGCAACGATGTGAGCCTACCTGTTGAAACTTAGAATATAATAAATGGCATATCCATGAACATAATAAGTGAGAGATAAGATTTTCGCGTTTATTGCTGCGTGTTCTGCAAAGGCTGCGTCATTTTTTGTAGCATACAACAGAAACCTCGTGTGATCCACAAAAGAAAAAACTAGTCCATTGCATTTTAATTGCACTTGTTACATGCCTGTATGGAGAAAAATAAAAAATTCCTAGAAATAACATAGCCAACGACTAAGCAGTCAGGTCAATCAATGCTCCTGCGCTCTTTAGAATGTGACAATGATATTGCACTAGATATGACGAGTGCTAATGCTCGGACATTGTTATCAGATGAATCAAATTAGCAGCTTAAATTAAAATAGCGTGACAAGAGTCGCGAAGTTAATTGGGGATATTTATTTTCCTGACGAAAGGAGCTCCTACAAGCGTACGAATACCCGCCTTATAAGTAATTCATTCCACGCTGAATACTGACTTCCTCATTATCGCCACTTTGATATGCTGCTCAATTTTACTACCGCATTCCTCTTTCTCGACACCAAGATACATATTAGAGAATGAAATTGAAGGATAATTAAACTGCCGACTAATACGGACCACAAACAACGCCTATTTATTGAGTGCCGCAGAGGCCCCATCGCAGTCTGTTCCTGCGCAAGAACGTGTGTTCGTTTGGGCTGAGATCATCGGTTGACACCACTTAGGTGCGTATCTTTCTGTGGTAGCATTCCAGGTAGTCGTCAACGAACAACAAACGTCTTTTATACAGCGAAATATGTGTTTGGTAGTCGCTGCTTTTATGCCATCATGGCGGGCTCTGATATAAAACGAAAGGTATCGCAAACTTCCTCTGCCACATCTACGTTTGAGGTCTACAGGTGCGAACTTCGAGACAGGTGTCGTCTCCTATCTTTGGTATTGAAGTTTCTAAGTCTGTTGGCAAAGAAACGTTTCAAAGGCATGCCAGCGCTCACTGACTCGTGCGGACAAGTCACTGTCAGCGATCAAACTAACGGCGCACGCCTTTTGAGCAACTCAAGTTCATTCTGTTGCTAGTGTCAGTTTGCTTTCGCTTCATTCTGCCTTTAAATGATACCAAAAATCGGAACTAAAATTTTGAGAGGCTTAGCTAGAACGCAAAACCTCACATCACAACGGTAGCTTCATGTACGACCCAAGTTCCCTAACCTGCAGTTCAGTTCGCGTTTCCTAAAACGCATTAAAGTTTGCTGGCCCATTTTAAAAGGGCAGTACTTCATTGTGAATAAATTAACTAACCCCCTACTTATGCAATAAAAGCTGTATTCATCAATCGTGTACTAAATTTAAACATTTTAAGTTTTCAATTGAGAGATACCAATATAACCTTGCGCAAAGTGTATTAAAGAAAGGAAATTTTTCCTCAGCCTGAAGATAAGTAATAAATTTATTGCTTTTCAAAGTAAATGTTTAGTATCGGTTGTGCACTTCTCATTTTTGTACCAAGGCAAATAAACAAGGGAGGAAATTCAACAGATTTCATGTTCTCGCCTCCGCATATGTAACAGTTAATAGCCAATTTGTCGAGAAGCTCTCCGTGAAAGGTCCACTGGGCCACGGAGAAAAGCTTACTTCAATTCGCAAAAAAGGCGCACTGAGAGAAAGAGGCTTGACGTTAGGTCGCGCAGTCAAAACCTTAATATGAGCCTGGTACATAGTCCTCCCCAGCGTTTCCTTCCCGCTGTGGCCAGAACCCTTTCCCGGGACTGCCCTTTATTTTTCACCGTATGTGTTTTCGTCACAGAAGCAAAAATTGTTAATTTTTATCCGACTGTGATTCATATGTTTCAGCATCGCACACTAAAGACTCCTCTTGTAACATATATGTTTCCGCTCTACTCGCAGTTTGCGCGCACGGCCACAACAAATGGAAAATGTGAGGCTAAAATAATCGTGGAGTAAGAAGCACAACAATGGTATTTAACTACAGAACTGAAACCAAGGTACAGAGAACCTGTGTGTTAGTGCTAAGAAGATGAAAGTAGGAGATTTTATTAAAGGAGTTTTCCTCAGGTGCATGCAAAACCGATCAGAGAGAACTTAAATTCTGGTTTTCGCGGAGGTCAGCCTTGCGCTACGCATTTCACGCAAGGAATTACAGCTCCTGGTAGAGGCACTTACACCCAAATTTAGAATAATGACCCTAAAAACGAAGTGCAGGAAAGTAAGCTCATTTTCAACAGCAACAGGAAAGGAACCCTTATTATTTCGAAAACTTCAAGAAAGTCGCAAAATGGTTTGGGGCCCCGCTCGTTTTCTCGGCTCCGGTAAAACTCGGCCAACCGTGCCCTCGTATTTCCGGCATGAACACCACCAAAGCTGGATACGAAAAAAGCATTCCAACCCCTATTTACAGAGCCAGTCATGAGGAGTGTACGAGATTCCAGCGTCGTGCGGAAAAGCCTATGTCGGCCAGTCTGGCAGATGCGCCAAAGATCCATTAAGGGAACATGAAAAAACTTTGCGAACAAAGACGATGTGAGCTTGGTTAAGCATCGCCGGTCTTGCAAGGAATGTTCGTCGCGTTTAGATAGTACAAAGATCCTAGGCACACGCAGAGAACAAGCTGCACGTGAAATACTGTAAGCTTTCCATATAAGGAAAAGGGCAGATTACTGCGTAAGCGATACTTCTCTTGTACAGAGCATGAAGTGAAGATCGAAAGAGGTAAGACTGCACATCAATGGAAGTATTGTACACAACCGCATTTTGAGAGTTTGACAGGGAGTAAGAATAATAATTTTGGCATTGAGCTCGCTTAGCAAGAGGAAGTGTACAGCAGTAGTACCTTCCCAGTACCCACATATGTGGCATATAGGTTAATTGTAAATCTTCGAAGAGAGCTGAAAAGACGGAGATTGATGAACATGAAAATAAGACTAACGTTAACAGGCGGTATGAGGGCAGATGAGGAAAGAAAAAGGACACAACTTAATGACATCCCCGATGAAAGTACGTAGTTATATTGCGCACGGGCTGTACGCGTAGATTGAAAACTGATTGTCTTATGTTATTGAGCAGAACCTGAGGAAAGGCCAGCGTTGTGAGGGTTGAAAAAGAGTCATTTTGATGGAAGAGGTTAGGAAGTTTCTGGGAAAAATTTCAGCGCCGTCAGGCAGGAGTTGGAGGTGGATACAGCTATATTCAATTAATGGCAGAGGAGCCTTTAAGTTTCTATAAAGTGGACGGCAGATAGTGCAGCCGCTGATGTTTATTTACAATATGTTTACACGAGAGCAACATGTGCACTGAGCTTAAGGACTGAGAGCGACTGATGAAACAATATATGCGACATTTAAAAACACTGTAAATGTAAAAACAATAACTGTCCACTGTCTCTGGATTGAAAACACCAATGATCTGTTCTAGAATTTGGGACTTTTTATAAAGGTTCCTTGCTGGCATGACAAAAGATGACGTCAGAGAATTTAGGTGGAGGAAGGACGCTCGTCAGCGGTTGCCCTGTGTCTATCCGTCTTCTTCTATTGCACTGTTGCGAGCAATGGACCATTTGCCCTCGCCAAGTTCCACTTACGACAGAAAGTACTTATCCAAAGAGCGCTTTTCAACTATTTGAATTTCCCCAAAATTCTTTTGGCTCGATTTCAAAGTACTGTTAACAAATCCTGAAAAAGTCTGTAGGTTCTGAAATTCTTTGCATACCACTGTGTACGTGTAGCCCCATGTGTCCAAGTTCCGCACACCTCTCGAAGCATTGATAGCATTTACAAATTCACCATTAGTGCCACCTTTAGACTAAATAAAAACATCCTTCTTTCATTCTAGCGTAATATTTACAAATAGAAAAGTGTGGTCAAAGAATGTCCCGTCCATCTACGTTCAATATCCAAAAACGTGCTGAAGTTTATCAAAATTCCTTCTTCAAGTTTAAGCTTTTGGAAGATTTGAGCCTTTGTAATATATATGGATAGCCATCGCCTAAAAACTATTTTCCTTTCAAGAACGAATATTTTATCCTTTCCGCTATATCAGATGCTCCATAGGCCTGTATATGCGCATTTTTTAAATGTAGGCGATCGGAACATAAATCTTTACACTGCGAATTCAGAGCTTTTTCGAGGAATATGCAACATTTTACAGTGCTTTCGTACTTTGAGCCGAATTTACCATCGATTGCATTCCAAGAAGGCTACTTTTTGACGTCAGATCGCGAATGCTGCAAATAGCGCTTTTCAAAATAGTGAGCCTGATACTCGTTCGCTAATTTCGTGCAGAATCATTTGTGATCGGTATGATGTTATTTTCTCGCTTCCACCCATAGAAAAATGGTCTTTAGACTGTCTATGAACATCTGATAGACTTCGTTTCCTTCCTATAGATATTTCTTTTTGTCTATTTGTAGTCCATAGACTGTATATTGACGAAAGTCTACTAACATTGTATGGCTATAAATATACAGGTTCTCTATAGACTCTCTATGGGATTTGTATTGCCTGTACACTGTTCTCTAGGTTATCCATAGACCAGTGCTATTGTTTTGATACAACTTCTAACCACTGCGTCAAATTTGTACAAACTTTCGTCCATGCTTGTAGAACAATAACCAGAATCCTTGTACTTCTTAAGCCCTGCTTCAACTATAGAGGAATAACAACAAAAATTCTGAACATAAATAGCGAACGACGCGTCAAAGTGTGATACATTGGTGCGAATGAATCAATGACCAGCTAAACCTTTGTAATCGCTGGATTAGCTCATAATAAGCGAACCATTTCGGGTCACTGATTGCTTGTGTTAGAAAACAAAGCAGCGCCAATAGACGTAACACGTATGTATGCTTTTTTTTCAGATTTCAAAAACTATGTATTCGTTAAAGGTGGCAGCAATATCGAGCACTGTACTTGGCCTTGGTAAGTACCTGGAGTTTTTGAGTAAGGCGTGAACCAGTTATGCTTTGATATTTCTAACAGCCACCTTTTGGCACTAAGATTACTAAAGTATTGATGCGTTGATTATATATCTAATGTCTATGAATCAGGCATTGGATAGTGGTTCGCCATCTTAGCTCTAAATAAAATCCTCAGTGCACAAGCGCTCCTTCGCAGAAAACCTAGCGGCGCCGTGCGTTACGTCATTATTGCGGCCTTTGCCTCTCGCTGTGCACTACATAAAAGCCTGAAAGCCGATGCCGCTTTAGTTGGCGATTACATCATTATTTCAAATGCTAGCGCACAATGATTTCGCATCCTTTACACACATGTTTCATACAATCGGCTCGATTAAACTAATCGAATTTTAAAACCCTTCGATTGCCCTTTAAAGCATAGAGTTCTAAAAAAAATTCATCAACAAATTGCTATCAGCTGCGAACTTCACGCAGTGTAAAAATCAGAATAATGAGGCAGAGTAAAGAGCAGATAGATGTGCTTCTTGACAACACAAACTGAACAAGAGAGGGGGAAGCCCCAGTGTGATTCAACAGCTCTTCGACAAGAGGACTTGTTTAGGTCTGGAGAAAGCGTTCATCATTAAGGAGCCGCTCCTTTGCTTGCAAAACCCGATGTGCTCGAATTTTTCACCCCGAAATGATTTCCTACAAATCGCATTGAACCCAATTTCTTCCTTAAAATGCCTCTTTTGAGGTCACACAAGCATATCTGATTGAGTAGTTCGTTGTGGTATACTTTTATACGAAACAGCCTTGAGGACAGGGTGGTTCCCGAAAAAAAGTTCAAAACTCCGCACAAAAATTAGCGGAGACCTGATCTTATTAGACAGGAGTGTGCGCTCAAGTGGTGACCTCACACCATTTTTAGTGCTTCATATTCAGTCTGAGGCTTAGTTTCACGATAAGTTTCAAAAACTAATTTTCAGAAACGAGAGGCCAGAACATGGGGACTGAACAAGCATTTATTTGGCCTCATTGTAGGAAGCGCTATCAACGCTAACGACATCCTCCTCCAGGGTCGTTGCCTGTTTAAAAAAGGCTATCTGATGTTTAATGACTGTTTTTCAGGGTACAAGTGAGGCAGGTCTTGTATGCATGCGCAGTGCTGCGTATAAGGTTAGAAGATTGCGTGATGAAAAGTTTGCAATTTTCTCCTTGTCATTCGCGTGCTATTTGTGAAATTTTGATAAATCAATAGGTAATTTTCTGTCGCGCACAAAATAGTTCCGCGCTTATGGTAAATTCTTTTACGCTGCAAACAAAAAATCACCCAGAAAACATCAATTATGAAATTCTCGCTCTTAACCAGATTTTGTACCGGAATTTTGAGGAAACTAATGTCGCCCTATTTCGACTGCCCGAAATCTGCAATAAATAAACCTCGCAAACGAAGGGGCATGGGTTTTAATGCGGTTGGGACAGCGACGATGACGCCCCGGGGAGGGTCAGGTGGTTGTGTTGTGGGAAGGGCTTTAGGATGGGGAGCCCGAACTAGAACATCTTGTCTGGACAGGATAGCTGCTAAAGAGGAACAACTGTGATAAAGAAGTACTCCAGCCTAGCACAAAGGAACCCGGGGTGTGTGGAGAGACTGTGTGTCCGCATGTTAGGAGCGGCGGCAATTGCATGATATTGCCGCGAACCTTTGCAGTGTTGGTTCAATCTTCAAAGCTGCCACCACGCTGCCTTATCACTTTGTGGATGGAGGACGCGACCAGAATTATCTCAATTGATCGCATTCAGGCGAAGCCGATTCTACCTCGTTCCAAAGGGTTCTAGTAACTTTGCCTGCTTTGTCTTCAAATTTCGCTATCAGCTTTAAATTGAGCACTGCCGTGTCCGGTGGACATTCTGTTCGACGACCATCGAATGGTTGAGTCCATTGCGGTCGCAATTCAGCCCAAATGAATGTTTTGTTGAGGCGCCATTTTAGCTGTCTTACTGCTCTCTGGATCGCAGTCACCAATTCGTGACGATGTGTAGTAATGTTTGGGAGTTTGACGTCCCAAAGCGACTTAATCTATGGGGGTCGCCGTAGTGAAGGGCTCCGGATACCTCGACCACCTGGAGTTCTTTAACTTGCAATGACATCGCACAGGACACGGGCCTTTAGAATTTCGCCTCCATCGAAATTCCACCGCAACGGCCAGGATCGATCCCGCGTCTTTCGGGTCAGCAGCCGAGCACCATAAGCGCTGAGCCACCTCGGCGGCGCAATGTTAATTGGGAAAGCTAAGAGAAAGCAATTGAGCAGGACGCCAAAGCGAAATACGGGGAAGCGAGCAACAAATCTCTGCATTGTTAAGCACGAAATATTTTGCGCAGTTTTTTGCAGGTGGACACCACCGCCCCATACGTAAAAGCGCGAATGAGGTCCCCACTCACCCAGGGCCCGAGTTATGCTCGTCTTCAACTTTTTCTTCGTCAGTGCCAATTTACCCAATGTACACGGGGGCCTATGTTCGGATGCCGCATTTCTGCTGCAATTTTGTACTCGCCAACGCACGCAGCGCACATCTCTCTGTCACTACCGCCACTTAGCTCCAAAGCGCGAATAGAAATTCAAATGTAGTATTAGTCTATGAAGAGAACCATGTGCAATGGACTTCGTAAGAGTGTGCTGCAGTTTAACACATGAAGTGATGGGCTGCGGCCTGGTGTTTTGTGTCGTTAGCATGCTTAGACTTTTCTTTTCGGCACTATTTTCATGCAATAAAGGAAAAAAATAGCTGCGGCAAAACCATAGCGCTCTCGCGCAGTTGCCAGTCAAGATCTGTCCGCGCCGCCACGGGTTAGAATCCACCCTAGTTGAAAAAACACCAGCCCGTTTCTGGTGCTTGCACCAAACCGGAGTTTCAGACACGGTTCTGGTGTGACCCGGTGTAGTGTTTTCTGGTGTGACCCTGTCTGGTGTTCCGACCAGACCGGTTTTTCAGACACGGGTCCTGATGTGGTGTAGTGTGGCGTGTTTTAATGTGTTCCGGATTGGTGTTCTGTGCTGACCCGGTCGTCTGATACCGGCTCTGATGTGTTTTGGTCTGGCCTTTCCAGGTGTGGTTGTTGTACCATTCGATTTGGTGTGGTTGGTGTACCGTACAATGCCTTCATGGAGATGCTGTGAGTTTGGACATACTAACGTGAGCAAAATTATGAGATCCCTGTCAGCGCACGCAATATGGTGTAAACTGCAAGCACTCCTGATGTCGAGACAGGTTCACTAATATCGACTGATCTCGCTGTGCCGGTATTGACGGCACGAGCATTTTATAAGTAGCACCTGCACGCAGTTAGGCATAGTTTGGCACACACTTGCAGCGTCATAATTTTTCACGATTGTACGCCGGAGCATGCACATATTCACATCATTTGTGTTTTTGCCTAAGATGAACAGCAAGCACGTATAGAAAGGAAAAAAATGCTCACAATTGCTCAAGAACATCCTTAGCTTTATTGGTAGACAAAATTGGCAGTACAGTCAAGCAGAGGCCCCTTGCATCGTAGTATGCATCTTTTCTGACAAAGCCGAAAATCTTGCATTTTCCTGACAGCTGCTTGACTCCCGCTGTGCAGCCCAATACATGAATAACAACAGAACAAAATCACAAATTAGTGTGAAGTACACTAATCACAGCGCAAAGGCAACTAGCAAATGCTGCCATTAAATTTAGCTCAGTGGTGCAAACATGCACTACACATTCAATACGACTCGCGATGGCTCTGCAGTAAACCAAGTGAATATTCTGCTTTATAATAAATCAATGCTACTCACACAAAGCACCCCACTTGCATTAAGTGGCTTGAAATCAATTGCTCGATGAGCTAGTACTTCATACTTTCATTCACACAGTGTGAAAATGCGTACACGGAAAGGCGCCGAAATATGCTTTGTGGTGCCTCCCCCTTGCCTCTGTTCGTCATCATGATGTGTGAATAAAAGTGTGAATTATTGCGTTAAGTGTTTTTTTGCATTCATAGCTAATTGCGCATATTTACACCACAGCTGGGTACGCTGGCTTCGTAATCTGTATTCCTACCATATTTTGACGTTGCATCTGATATTGAGCATGACAGTCCTTCTAACACAAAACCAAACTTTCTGAGACAATGAACACCACTCTAGCATCTCAGGTAGTTTCATTCATGACCAGGCTAAGAGATTCTAATACTTCGATACCAAGAGAAATAAATTACCATGCAAATTCTAGTGCTTCACAAAACAAAAAATTAAGAAGAATTAAGGAATTAGAGAAATGATTAGAAGATGCCCGTAAAGAGGGGCACATAAACTAGATAAGCTGTAGTTGCAGTAAAAACAAAATATTTGATGCGAGTCCAAATCAGAGTGACAAAATCCATGTATTGAGACTTTTTATGCCCACAGGGCGCAGAAAGCACTGGCTAGCTGCATCCATTTAGAAGACCATTCCTGTCCATTTCTTGCTATTTCGGCGGAAAAGCATAAAAAGCAGACTGTTGAAATTTATTTTAAAGCTCAATGGCAAATACAAAACGACAAGGCTGGAATATTAACGATTCGAAAGGAAACCTTGCTCCCACTGAATTTCAATGAAAATTAAACAAGATGCTCTTAACCCTGGCACTGGTAAAACCGCAAAAGATGTGCAAAAAAATCTACCAGATTATTTTCTTGCTGAATGTGTTGAAACCAAAGCTGCCTGAGCACACATCAGTTTTGTTTAGGTATTATCTTGCTATACACATCCTAAGCGTCTGTTGCAGTTCAGTGCACAGTATCTGCAGACGCTTGCACACATACGAAACGCACAGTAGATTCTGGGTACTGTGCACTATCCACTAGAGTGCCTAGCACTCTCTGTCTTCCAGTGAGATTCTCTTTTGGCGCATCCACGCGTTAGGGTTCCAGTTACAAAAATGTCCGAGTTGATTACGATTTAAGTGAATAACATGGTCAAACGTAATTGCGCTTTTAGAATGATGTGGGAGAACACAGGGACTACACAAGCACTGGTGCGCAAACTATCAACTGAGGTTTATTTTTGCGTGCGCACATATATAAGTTTAACATGTCACAACATAAAAAAACACATTTGAACCTGCAACTTTTCTATCGTATCGTCAAGCATGAGAAAGACTTTGTTCTAGCAGATCGGTTTATGTTTGGTATCTCTTGTTTAAGAATTGCTTTTCCTGTTTGGTAAGCAAAACTGAAGGGTCACTAACACAAGTCCCTTCTTTTCCTGATTCCAAGCATTAGGCTTCCCGCAGCTCCCTGGTTGTCTTATCTCTAGATTTCAGAACTGTAGTCTGCTGGAAGTGGGGTTTGGAGCTATCGCATCAGGCGCAATGTGCCGCCAGATTTGCAGGTGACTTATTCTGCCGGCAGTTGCGGTTATGCTCTCTGAGCATACCATTTAAACGTCTGCCCGTCTGGCCCACATATGCTAGGCCGCAAGATAGCGGTATCTTGTAAACCACTCCTTCACAGCACTCGACGATCCTGTTTGTGTGCCTGACACCACAAGTCCTCTCTTCTCCATGACTGGTTTCTTCATTTACCTTCGCGCACATTCCTTTTAGTTTTCTTGGTGCGGAAAAAACTACTTGCACTTCATGCCTTTCGGCAACTTATTTCAAATTCTGAGAAAGTTCATGAATGTACGGTACTTAGTGCCTTAGAAGAGTTTTCAATGAGCCCACACGGAGAGACGCTGAACTCGCCACTGTTTCCTTATACAAAGCAAAACAGGAGTGCATGTACTATGGTATTCATGCTAAGAAATACAAAATATAAAATAGAAACAAAACTGAAGTGCAAAGAAAAATGAGAGACAAGTTCCGCCATTACACCTTATGTGACACTAGAGGGTACATGTTCATGAAGCAGTAGTAAAATAGTCATTTTGGAATTTTGCACAATCATCAAATTATCACGGCGAAAATCAGTATGCGTTTTCTTCACACAAAATGTTTCCAGCGGCTCCGGCGCACTTTAGTTTCTTTTTAGCACAGTGCCTCTAAGTGACAGAAATTGGTCGAGAACCGCAAAATAGTAACAAGTGTGCATTGTGATTTTCACTTCCATGCTGCATTACTTCTTAACACAACCTCCCATCTGACCTACATGACTTGCTGCAGGAGTAGAAATCCGAAGTCACATTCCATGAAGGCACAATGAAAGTGCAGTTCAGCGAGTTTGACTAAGCAGAAACATGATTTGAACCCAATAGCTTAAGGAAATTTACAAGTGGTACGTAACATTATGCTTGTAAAAAGAAGACTTCAGGTGTCAGTGCTAATCAAAGTTACCTTCTGATCTCATCTTTGGTGTGCTCATAAAGTGAGGGTGGGGTGCTCAGTTATAATGACCAATTTTCATAGCTGGTACCTTGTGCTGCCCAACTTCAATGATGAAGGGTGTGACAAACTATCCTCCAAAATCTGACATCTGTCGTCAAGGCTGAAAAGCAAAAGCATATGAAGGACCACTGAGACCTAAAATTATTCCGTACGTGCACAGTTATGCACATCATAAAGAAAGCTGACAAACGGCACGAAGTTATAATGGCATTTTGGCCCCAGATGCTCGCTCATTTGAGCCTCGGTACCTTAACTAAAGCAACAATAAAGACGACTTGAAGAGTTGAAGAAGGCATAACAAGCTCCCGTAAAGCTCATCAGCGATGATAAAAGCTAATTCTAACCCCTCATAATAATACAAAAGTCAGCCAACGAGGCCCCTGTTTCAGTCACTAAGAGACCATATACAAAATATACACTGTAAATGCATAAACTCCATATGAGAGCAAAGCATGCCCTGCATTTGAGAAACAAATTTGTGTAAATGTAAGATTCTTGGCAACAGTAGGCATAATCATTAATGGCATATGCTAAAAAGGAAGAGAGCACCTAAACGATGCTATACAATTTAAAATTCAGCCTTTCAGTAAATGATAATTTTTCTGGTACAACGAGCAAATAGACGAGAAGGCAAAAATGAAAGGAAAGCTGCAAGCTGTCATGAGGCCTGCCCCCCAAAAAAGCACTGAAGCGAATGGATGCACAAAAAGAAAAGAATGGATGCGCTACTTGATGACACAACACAAAGTAACACAGAAAAACAGGGCACAACCAATCAAATAAAAGAGAACAACAGAAAGAATGCAAGCAGTACTAAACACTGCTACCTCTGCAAATTGAGAACAGTGAAATGTGCAACACCTAAAATATTATTTTTAAGGAATATAAACACCTAATTTTTTCACAAATATTTTTATTCTGCATTAGACATTAGAATACATGAACCTCTAAATGGTATTCGCATACAGCCAAAAAATAATTTATAATTCCATTTCCTACCCTCGTGTTGTTAGGCTTGATATCTAAAATGATGTCTGTGATGGCGAGTTGGCCTTTAGGTCTGCTGAAGCATGATAAAAGATGCAACATAAACATTGATATGCAATTTTATTTCACTACAACACTTAAAACAGCCCATTTCAAAAGCTGGAATGACAACAAATGCCATATCAGCAGTTATATTACCAGTTTCCTGATTTTCAAATGACCTGAAAACCAACTACACATCGCAGCTATCGTTCGGTTGATAAAACTGAAACAAAAAGGGGAAAGACAATTATAACTTATTTACCGGTCGTAGAGCAAATATCACGGGGTGGTCCATGTACATTAATGTATAAGGGATGAAAGAAGACGCAAGGAAACATCTGGTGTCCACAGAACATGTAGTTTCTTTCAAGCTTTGTTTAACTATGATGTCAGGTAGCATGCCGAAAGGTATATTCAAACAGGTGACTACAAGCTCCTAATTTCCTGTAAGTGTATTAGAGCAAGAATATTGACAGAACTTGCACAGTGTCAACACCAGGCAAGTGCAATGGCAAAAAAACATCAAAACTTACCAAGATAATAACTGAGGAAATGTTTTATGTTGATGATTCACCTTTTTTCATTTAGCACTTTCAGCTTTTTTGTGCACAGGTGTCACACATATTAAGGAGCCTAAATTAAATTTTAAAGGAAAAAGGTGTGAAGAAAAACGACGCAAATTAACCGTGGAATTAAGAAGAGGAAGAAGAAGCATTCGTCGAGGTGGAGAGAGATGATTGGTGGAGAAGCATTCGGCGAGGTGGAGAAAGATGATTGGTGGAGAAGAGAAGAAGACGACGACAAGGCTTACGTGGACTAACACCGAGGCTATAAAAGGGCGAGTGAGAGCGAGGCACTGGGGGGAACAGCAGAGAAGCGGAGGCTCCGGCGGGTCAGGGACACATCGGCTGGAAGAGAGCGACGCCGGCTACTATTCCGGTGAGCTCGCGTTCTACAACAACGCATCGTGGACTTCCTGCCGTGCCTGAGCCCGTTCCGGGGAGTCAACAGAGGACGCTACCACCTGCTACGTCCAGGGGTGTCTCCAGCGCTGTTGCCACTCATCTGGGTGGTGCCCCCAAAGCACACAACACCGGCATCACTCACCTCCACGGGCGCTTGGACCGGGAGCTTGTACGACGCAGCCAGCGACGCCAAGCCCGAGCGCGTCGAACGCCGCCAGCGATGCCAGCCCAAGCGTGTCGAACGCCGCCAGCGACGCCAGACCAAGCACGTCGAACGCCGCCTCGACGCCGGATACTGGATCCATGCAACGCCGCGGCCACACCGAACCAAACATGAGCTCGAACGGCGAACGCTAGAAGTAGACGCTGATAACAGTGTGCCCGGGTCGTGTGTATTTATAGTATTTGTGTTTTGTGTTAGTTTTGTTTTGTGTTCTAGTGTGTTGCCACGTAGGGTGTAATAAATGTGCGTTTGTGTGGGTACACCCGTCGCCTAGTCCATTCTTTCAGTCCGGATGTTCTCCGGGGAGATCCGTGACAAAGTGGCGAGCCGGTGCCAGGATTCATTTCCTTTTTTCTTTTTTGCTTTGTCTCGGATTTTTACGATCTCTCGACGGCAGAAAGTATAGACTTGGCAAAAACGTTTGAACTCGCGCTGAAGCTAGGGTTAAGCAAGGAGAAGGCGATGCGTCTCTATGACGAGGAGGGAAAGAGGAAGAAAGAGGAGGCAAAGAGGCAGAGAAAGGAGGCAGATAGGCAGAGAGAGGAAAGGGCGCAAGCACGCGCAGACGCTCGTGAAGCAGAAGAACGCGAGGCGAAAAGAGCTCGCGAGGCAGAAGAGCGAGAAGAGAAAAGAGCTCTCGAGCGAACAGGAGAGAAGCAGGATAGAACGGGAGAAGGAGTTTATTTTGAGGAAACAGGCGCATGTCGCGGGAGGATATGAGAAGATCACGGACAATGATCAGCGTTCTTTAGCGGGTACAGAATCTCCTAGACCGGCCAGAGTTTGTCCAAGAAAGCTGATGGCACCTTTCGATGACAAGAGAGATGATTTGGATGCATATCTGCAACGATTCGAGTGGATAGCTTTGGGGCAAGGCTGGGAGCGCTGTGAATGGGCCACGGCATTAAGGATGTGTTTAGTCGAAGAGGCGCTGAATGTGTTTGGAAGGATGCCTGCTGCTGATTCCATGGACTACGAGAAAGTCAAAAAGGCACTCCTCCAAATATTCAGGCTTATGGCAGAGGGTTTTCGTGAGAGATTTCGCACCGCGAAACCTGAGGATTCGCAAACCGTGAAGCAGTTTTTCTGCAGGCTGACCAACTATTTTGATAGGTGGCTTGATATGTCAAACACAGAAAAAAGTTTGGAAGGTGTGCGTGACAAGCTGGTCACAGAGCAATTTTTAGGGTGCTGCAGCTCAAGAGGAAGAAAGAAAGTTGTGTTCGTCGGAAGAGTTCGCCGACACTGCAGACCAATTCCTCGAGGCTCAAGGGCTAAGAAATTTGAGCAAGGCAAAGGAGGAAACCCAAAAGAGTTTAGAGACAGATGCGGCAAAACCAAGATCATATGGCGGTGCATCTAAGACACCAGTAAGGTGATTTCTCTGCGGCAAGGTGGGACACCGTGCAGCTGACTGTCGGACTAGTAGCGCTGCCCAAAAAACACAAGTTGTTTGTCAAGGTTGTAAGAGGAGGGGTCATACTCTGGATGAGTGCCGATACAGAACGCAGGACCGAGCTGCATGCGTTGTCGACTCTACGGGGAAACTTGTCACGCCGCCCGAAGTTCCGCAGCTGAAAGGAGAGCAAACGCCGCTGGAAAATGAGGCAGTGAGTGGAACACCCAAGTCGAAAGCAGCAATGCCAGTGGTGGTTGGGCAAATTGGGGACCGTCCTATATTGGTGCTTAGAGACAGCGGAGCCAACACAGTCCTGGTTCGGAGAAGCCTGGTGAAGGACGAGGATCTTACAGGGGAAGCGTCGGCCGTCACTCTTGTAGATAGCGCACTGAGGTACCTTCCTGAAGCCAGGATCCTAGTGTCCACGCCATATTATACTGGGCAGGTAGTGGCAAATTGCGTAGACCAACCCATCTACGATCTCATCTTGGGGAACATTACGGGTGCAAGAGGTGTCGAAGACCCCGATCCCGAGTGGAGGATGCTCGACGTTGCAGAACACCCATAGGAGGAAAGGCCCGCGGCAGCTCACACGGGTGCAGTCAGTTCCTCGTCGGCAGTGGACACAAGAGCTCAAGCGACAGCCCGAGCAACGCAGCGGCCGCTCTCTCCTCCTGTGTGCGATGTGCCTGAGCGTAACACCGGGCGAAATTGCAATTAGGCAAAAGGAAGACCCGAGCCTCAAGACCTGCTTCGAAAGAGTCGGGGAAAAGTGAAATGAAAGAAGAGTCGCACGTACTTCGAATATCAATTGGTAAATGGTCTTTTGCACAGGGAATGCATATTTAGTTAGGAAGGCGGGTCCGACAGCTGCTGTTACCAAGAGATATGCGAGAGACCGTGCTGCGCTTAGAACATGACGCCATTATGGCTGGACACCAGGGTGTTCAAAATACGGTGTCTAGAATCACCGAGGAGTTCTTTTGGCCGGGTGTTCAGAATGACGCTCAGCGCTTTGTTCGCTCATGTGACGTGTGCCAGCGCGCAGTTCCGAAGGGAAGAGCTGGTCCCGTACGTCTGAGCAAGATGCCAGCCATCGACCTACCGTTTCAGCGAGTAGCGATTGACATTGTGGGGCCAATCTCTCCAGTATCCGCCAAAGGCAATAGATATGTGCTTACTCTGGTTGGCGTGGCCACTCGTTATCCTGACGCTATTCCACTGAGAACTATTGACAGTATCCAAGTAGCGGAGGGTCTTGTGGAAATTTTTTCGCGTTATGGGTTCCCGAGGGAAATTTTGAGTGACCGGGGCTCGAACTTCACATCGGAGCTAAGGAAGGAGGTTAACCGTCTTTTGTCAGTAAGACAGTTACGGACGACGCCTTACCATCCCATGTGTAATAGGGCTTGTAGAGCGGTTCAATGGCACCCTCAAAAACATGATCAAGAAAATGTGCCAGGAGAAATCTACTGATTGGGATGGATATCTCCCAGCTCTTTTGTTCGCTTACCGCGAAGTACCACAAACGAGTATTGGTTTCTCGCCTTTCGAGGTGTTATATGGGAGAACCGTTAGAGGTCCACTTACAATACTCAAGGAGCTGTGGGCTAATAAGGAGATTGCATCAGACCTCAAGAGAACATACACATACGTTCTTGAGTTGCGGGACAAGTTGGAAGAAACATGAAGACTTGCACATCAAGGTCTGGAACGGGCGCGCGAACGCTATAAGGGCTACTATGACAAGAAAGCCACTCACAGGAACCTAAATCTAGGCGACAAGGTTCTTATGTTGCTACCCACGGATCATAATAAGTTACTGATGGAGTGGAAGGGCCCTTACCTTGTGACGCAAAAGAAAAATGACATGAATTGAGTTAATGATAAATAACACCAAGACGGTTTTCCATGCAAACATGTTGAAAAAGTACAAAGAAAGAGTTCCCGTACAGTGCACCCCCAAGGTAGCATGCTCGGTAGTAGCCGAGGAGACAGATGATGTTGTCGAGATGCCCACATGCAGTGGGAAGAAAACTGTAGGTTGGGATAAGGTGCTAATAAACCCCAGTTTAAATGAAGCCCGAAGCTCACAGATAAAGTCCCAACTCCAAAGCAAAGAGGATGTGTTTTCAGATGTGCCGGGCAAAACGGATGTCATATGTTGCAAACTAGATCTCTCTACAGATAGACCAATCAGCGTGAAGCAATATCCACTACCTTTAGCAGTTCAAGAATCAATAGAAAAGGAGGTGCGGGATATGCTGGAGCTTGGTGTGATTGAGAGGTCGTGGTCAGCATGCAATGCGCCTCTCGTGGTTGTCAAAAAACCCGATGGTACTAACCGACTGTGTGTAGATTTTCGTCCGCTAAATGACATCATAGTACCCGATGCCAAACCCATGCCAAGAGCGGACGTGGTGTTCGCTAAGGTGGCTCACAAAAGGTTTTTTTTTCTAAATTTGACTTAGCTAAAGGATATTGGCAAATACCAATCGAAGGTTCGTCTAAAGAGAAGACTGCCTTTTCGTGCTCGGCGGGTTTATTCCAGTTTAAATTCATGCATTTTGGTTTCAAGACAGCATCTGCAATATTCACGAAGCTGATGAGGAAGGTTTTCGATGGGCTCCAAAATGTAGAACAATATATTGATGACATCCTTGTGGCAACAGATACGTGGGAAGAGCATATAATTACGCTCGAAAAGCTATTTGGTAGAATTCAGCAAGCCAGATTGACCATAAAACCGGCAAAATGTGAGGTGGGCTTTGAAGCCATTTTTTTTCTCGGACACAAGCTGGGGATGGGCCGTATCGCGACGAAAGACGACATCTTGGACAAAATACAGCAGGCCCAGACACCGATGACCAAGAAAGAGGTACAGTCGTTCCTGGGTTTAACGGGATACTACAGGGACTTTATTCCCGATAATGCCCACATAGCCGACCCGCTTGCCGAACTCACTAAGAAGGGGGCTAGCAATAAGCTGAATGGGACTGCTGAAAATGAAAATGCATTCGTGATGTTAAAAGAGCATATGGCAAGACCGCCCGTTCTGCTTGCTCCGAATATGGATAAAGAGTTTGTGCTTCACACTGATGCATCACACTGAGCTTTAGGAGCCGTACTCTTGCAAGAAGAGAATCGCGTCCTACATCCGGTATTTTTTGGAAGCAAGAGATTATCGGCTAGTGAACACAACTACTCCACCGTTGAAAAGGAATGTTTCACGGTGGTGTGGGCGGTAAAGAAATTCCACATTTATCTGTATGGGAGACATTTCAGGATTCATACAGATCATCAGCCGCTTGAATACTTAACCAAGGCCAAAATGAATAATAGTAAAGTTATGAGATGGAGTTTGGCCTTGCAAGAATACTCATTTCAGGTGGAATATATTAAAGGCAGAGATGACGTTGGAGCGGACTTCATGAGTATAGCCAACTTAACAGCTCAAGGTATCTCTGGCATGTAGCTTGTTGTTGTTATTGTGTTAATGTATCTCTTGGATTTATCTTGTTGTTGTTGCTGTTGTTGGTGTTATGTGATTATACAAGAGAGTGTGTTGTGGGCACGAACATGTTTATTAAGGACTCTGTGCGGACAGTGGCAGTGGTGTGTTAGTGTTCTGGAAACGAAATTTGGTGTGCTGTGTTAGTGGCGTGCGTTTGGTGTGTGCTGGATCTCTGCGGTGTGGTGTGTGCTGGGTCCAGAATCGCCACAGAAGATAGTCGGTTGGCTGGATGGCTTTGAGATGAGGGTGACGTGAGCAGTTTTTCATAGAAAACTCTTGAGAGGGGGCCCTTGTCACATATATTAAGGAGCCTAAATTAAATTTTAAAGGAAAGAGTTGTGAAGAAGACGACGTGAATTAACCGAAGAATAAAGAGGAAGAAGAAGCATTCGTTGAGGTGGAGAGAGATGAATCGTGGAGAAGCATTCGGTGAGGTAGAGAGAGATGATTGGTGGAGAAGAGAAGACGACGACGAGGCTTACGTGGACTAACACCGAGGCTATGAAAGGGCGAGAGAGAGCGAGGCACTGGGGGGAACAGCAGAGAAGTGGAGGCTCCGGCGGGTCAGGGACACATCGGCTGGTAGAGAGCGACGGCGGCTGCTGCTCCGGTGAGCTCGCGTTCTACGGCAACGCATCGTGGACTTCCTGCCGTGCCTGAGCCCGTTCCGGGGAGTCAACAGAGGACGCTACCACCTGCTACGGCCAGGGGTGTCTCCAGCGCTGTTGCCACTCATCCAGGTGGTGCCCCCAAAGCCAACAACACCGGCATCACCTCCACGGGCGCTTGGACCGGGAGCTTGTACGACGCAGCCAGCGACGCCAGCCCAAGCGCGTCGAACGACGCTAGCAACGCCAGCCCAAGCGCGTCGAACGCCGCCTACTGGATCCATGCAACGCCGCAGCCACACCGTAACAAACGTGTGCACGAACGCCGAACGCTAGTAGTTGACGCTGATAGCAGTGTGCCCGGGACGTGTGTATTTATAGTATTTGTGTTTTGTGTTAGGTTTGTTAGTTTTGTGTTCTAGTGTGTGTCACGGATCTCCCCGGAGAACACTCGGACCGAAAGAATGGACTAGGCGACGGGTATAACCACACAAACGCACATTTAATACACCCTACGTGGCACACACACTAGAACTCAAAACTAACACAAAACACAAAGATTATAAATACACACGACCCGGGCACACTGCTACTAGCGTCTACTACTAGTGTTCTACTATTCGTGGTCGGCGTTCATGCTCACGGTTGGTTCGGTGTGGCTGCGGCGTTGTATGGATCCAGTAGGCGGCGTCGAGGCGGCGTTCGCCATGCTTGGGCTGGCGTCGCTGGCGGTGTTCGACGTGCTCGGGCTGGTGTCGCTGGCTGCGTCGTACATGCTCGCAGTCCAACAGCCCGTGGAGGTAATGCCGGTGTTGTTGGCTTTGGTGGCGGCGTCGCTGGCTGCGTCGTACAAGCTCCAGGTCCAAGTGCCCGTGGAGATGATGCCGGTGTTGTTGGCGTTGGGGGCACCACCCGGATGGGTGGCAACAGCGCTGGAGACACCCCTGGCCGTAGCAGGTGGTAGCGTCCTCTTCTGACTACCCGGAACGGGCTCAGGCACGGCAAGCAGTCCACGATGCGATGTCGTAGAAACGCGAGCTCACCGGAGCAGTAGCCGGCGTCGCTCTCTTTCCAGCCAAAGTGTCCCTGACCCGCTGGAGCCTCCGCTTCTCTGTAGCTCGCCCAGTGCCTCGCTCTCACTCGCCCTTTTATAGCCTCGCTGTTAGTCCACGTAAGCCTTGTCGTCTCCTTCTCTTCTCCACCAATCATCTTTCTCCACCTCGCCGAATGCTTCTCCACCTCACCGAATGCCTCTTCCTCTTCTTTATTCTTCGGTTAATTCACGTCGTCTTCTTCACACTATTTTCCTTTAAAATTTTATTTAGGCTCCTTAATATATGTGACAAGAACCCCCTCTCTCAAGAGTTTTTCCATGAGAAACTGCTCACGTCATCCTCATCTTCAAGCCATCCAGCAAGCCGACTATCTTCTGTGGCGATTCTGGACCCAGCACACACCACACCGCAGATGTCCATCACACACCAAAAACACACCACTAACACAGCACACCAATTTGCGTTTTCAGAACACTACCACACCACTGCCGTTGTCCGTACAGAGTCCTTAATGAACATGTTCGTGCCCACAACACACTCCCTTGTATAATCACATAACATCACCAACAGCAACAACAACAAGATAAATCGTAGAGATACATTAACACCGCAACAACAACAACAGATCAACAAAAACACCAAAAAGATACATTCCAGAGATAGCTAGAGCTGTTTGCTTCTCTTCTTGCAAAAGTACGGTTTCTAATACTCTGTCTGGCACTTCACTGCGAAGAACAAATTCTTTATCCAATGCCAATAGCCACTCTTTGGAGCGGTAGGCCGATGGCTGGCATCTTGCCCAGAAGTACGGGACCACCTATTCCCTTCGGAACTGTGCGCTGGCACACATCACATGAGCGAACAAAGCGCTTAACGTCACTCTGAACACCCGGCCAAAAGAACTCCTCGGTGATCCTAGACACCGCTTTTTGAACACCCTGGTGTCTGGCCATAATGGCATCATGTCCTAAGCGCAGCACGGCCTCTCGCATATCTCTCGGTAACACAAGCTGTTGGACCCGCCTTCCTGAACTAAATATGCACTCCCTGTGCAGAAGACCATTTACCGATTGATATTCGAAGGACGTGCGACTCTTCTTTCTTTTCACTTTTCCCCGACTCTTTCGAAGCAGGTCTTCAGGCTCGGGTCTTCCTTTTGCCTAATTGCAATTTCGCCCGGTGTTACGCTCAGGCACATCGTAACAGGAGCAGAGAGCGGACGCTGCATTGCTCGGGCTGTCGCTTGAGCTCTTGTGTCAACTGCCGACGAGAAACTGACTGCACCCGTGTGAGCTGTCGCGGGCCTTTCCTGCTTTGGATGTTCTGCAACGTCGAGCATCCTCCACTCGGGATCGGGGTCTTCGACACCTCTTGCATCCGTATTGTTCCCCAAAATGAGATCGTAGATGGTTTGGTCTACGCATTTTGCCACTACCTGCCCAGTATAATATGGTGTGGACACTAGGATCCTGGCTTCAGGAAGGTACCTTAGTGTGCTATCTACAAGAGTGACGGCCGACGCTTCCCCTGTAAGATCCTCGTCCTTCACCAGTCTTCTACGAACCATGACTGTGTTAGCTCCGCTGTCTCTAAGCACCAATATAGGACGGTCCCCAATTTGCCCAACCACCACTGGCATTGCTGCTTTCGACTTGGGTGTTCCACTCACTGCCTCGTTTTCCAGCGGCGTTTGCTCTCTTTTCAGCTGTGGAACTTCGGGTGGCGTGACAAGTTCTACCCTTGAGTCGACAACGCATGCAGCTCGGTCCTGCGTTCTGTATCGGCACTCATCCAGAGTATGACCCCTCCTCTTACAACTTTGACACACAATCTGTGTTTCTGGGCAGCACTACTAGTCCCACAGTCAGCTGCTCGGTGTCCCACCTTCCCGCAAAGAAAACACCTTACTGGCGCCCTAGATGCACTGCCATATGCTCTTGGTTTTGCCGCACCTGTCTCTAAGGTCTTTTGGGTTTCCTGCTTTGCCTTACACAAGTTTTTTAACCCTTGAGCCTCGAGGAATTGGTCAGCTGTGTCGGCGAACTCTTCCAACGAACACAACTTTGTTTCCTTCAGGAATAGCGCCAGCTTTGAGCTGCAACACGCTAAAAATTGCTCTGTGACCAGCTTGTCACGCACACCTTCAAAATTCTTTTCTGTGTTTGACATATCAAGCCACCTATCAAAATAGTTGGTCAGCCTGCAGGAAACCTGCTTAGCGGTTTCTGAATCCTCAGAATTCGCGGTGCGAAATCTCTCACGAAAACCCTCTGCCGTAAGCCTGAATCTTTTGAGGAGTGCTTTTCTGACTTTCTCGTAGTCCATGGAATCAGCAGCAGGACTCCTTCCAAACACATTCAGTGCCTCTCCGACTAAACACATGCTTAATGCCGTGGCCCATTCACTGCGCTCCCAGCCTTGCCCCAAGCTATCCGCTCGAATCGTTGCAGATATGCATCCAAATCATCTCTCTTGTCATCAAAAGATGCCATCAGCTTCCTTGGACAAATTCTGTCCTGTCTAGGAGATTCTGTACCCGGTAAGGAACGCTGATAATTGTCCGTGATCTCCTCATATCCTCCCGCAACATGCGCCTGTTTCCACAAAATAAACTCCTTCTCCCGTTCTATCCTTCTTTTCACCTGTTCTGCCTCGCGAGCTCTTTTGTCTTCTCGCTTTTCCGCCTCGCGAGCTCTTCTCTCTGCCTCGCGAGCTCTCCTCTCTTCTCGCTCTTCTGCCTCGCGAGCTCTTTTCGCCTCGCGCTCTTCTGCTTCACGAGCGTCTGCGCGTGCTTGCGCCCTTTCCTCTCTCTGCCAATCTGCCTCCTCTCTCTGCCTCTTTGCCTCCTCTTTCTTCCTCTTTCCCTCCTCGTCATAGAGACGCATCGCCTTCTCCTTGCTTAACCCTAGCTTGAGCGCGAGTTCAAACGTTTTTGCCAAGTCCATACTTTCTGCCGTCGAGAGATCGGAAAAATCCGAGACAAAGCAAAAAAGAAAAAGGAAATGTACCCTGGCAGGCTCGCCACTTATCTTTGTCACGGATCTCCCCGGAGAACACTCGGACCGAAAGAATGGACTAGGCGACGGGTATGCCCACACAAACGCACATTTAATACACCCTACGTGGCACACACACTAGAACTCAAAACTAACACAAAACACAAAGATTATAAATACACACGACCCGGGCACACTGCTACTAGCGTCTACTACTAGTGTTCTACTATTCGTGGTCGGCGTTCATGCTCACGGTTGGTTCGGTGTGGCTGCGGCGTTGTATGGATCCAGTAGGCGGCGTCGAGGCGGCGTTCGCCATGCTTGGGCTGGCGTCGCTGGCGGTGTTCGACGTGCTCGGGCTGGCGTCGCTGGCTGCGTCGTACAAGCTCCCGGTCCAACCGCCCGTGGAAGTGATGCCGGTGTTGTTGGCTTTGGTGGCGGCGTCGCTGGCTGCGTCTTACAAGCTCCAGGTCCAAGCGCCCGTGGAGATGATGCCGGTGTTGTTGGCGTTGGGGGCACCACCCGGATGGGTGGCAACAGCGCTGGAGACACCCCTGGCCGTATCAGGTGGTAGCGTCCTCTGCTGACTCCCCGGAACGGGCTCAGGCACGGCAGGAAGTCCACAATGCGATGTCGTAGAAACGCGAGCTCACCGGAGCAGTAGCCGGCGTCGCTCTCTTCCAGCCAAAGTGTCCCTGACCCGCCGGAGCGTCCGCTTCTCTGTAGTTCCCCCCGTGCCTCGCTCTCACTCGCCCTTTTATAGCCTCGGTGTTAGTGCACGTAAGCCTTGTCGTCGTCTTCTTCTCTTCTCCACCAATCATCTTTCTCCACCTCGCCGAATGCTTCTCCACCAATCTCTCTCCACCTCACCGAATGCTTCTTCTTCCTCTTCTTTATTCTTCGGTTAATTCACGTCGTCTTCCTCACACCATTTTCCTTTAAAATTTTATTTAGGCTCCTTAATATATGTGACAGTGTGTGTGCCACGTAGGGTGTATTAAATGTGCGTTTGTGTGGGTACACCCGTCGCCTAATCCATTCTTTCAGTCCGAGTGTTCTCCGGGGAGATCCGTGACAACAGGCTATAATATGAGATCCTGAAGTAGTTTGCAGTAGACGGTGCTTATTTTGCACTCAGATCTAGAGGCAGTAAAGATATTGCAACTACAGTGAGAGGCCGCAGAACAGAAGCTTACAAGGGACCCTGTCAAGTGCAATTCACGTTTCATCTTTCAGGCGCATTCACAGCTGCACTATATAACACTGTTCATATTCTTTTGGCCAAGTGAAAAAAGTCGCCTTTGCTGAAGCAGCCTCGGAAGAGTGCCTTGTAACACCGGCATTATTGCATACGAAGGACATGGTTATCCTTGTGCTATAATTGTCTATGAGGAGTGCCATCTGAGCTGGGTAATAGAGAAAAAAGACAAAAGCATTGTCCTCATGCTGTAATATCACCTTAAAATGCTGCCCTATAGCCCATTAATTCATATTGGTGTTTTTAAAGCCTGGCTGCATTGAAGGGGGTCTCTAGTGGCTCGAGAACAGGTGGGGAGGGAACTAGAGCGGGAGAGCGAGAAAGTGGATGAGGTGAGGCTGTGCCAGTGTGCTCGTTGTTGCTCTGTAGCCTTGGAGCTGAGCGGCCAGCTCTGGACTCAATCGCGGTATGAGGGTGCGGGTTTCCCTTTTTCTTCCATCCTTTGTGTTCTGCGGTTAACTTCGCATTTTTTTCCATCTCGGCTTTAATAAAACGTGTTAATGGTCCTTGTAAAAATCACTACGAAATTTTAGAAATGACAGAAGAAATGTTCCAACCACCATTAACAAGAAAAAGAAAATTGGTTGCTTGCTTCGGATTCATACACTCTCTACATTCTAGTACGGGGAGTCTCAGATTCCTCGTTAGTCTTGGTAGGGGTTCTGAGGCCTGCCGAGGCTCCCCTGTATTTAAGCACTGCTTCATATTGAGCATGAAAGTGGCACTATCTGATGGTGACCTATTGAGAGGAGACAAACATCTTATTTTGAATAGAAAACGCCAATACATGCCGTCAATGTTCTGCTTCAAAGCAGACTTTACAACACACTGATCTCAACACAGAGGTGAAAAAACAATTCTTAGAAAACTCAATACATACTTGTGCTCTGCAATGTACGCTGAAAGGGGCACAGACAAGAACCGCCACAAATCTGGACAGTCGAGACATCTTCTCCGATGAAGCTCTTTTCAGACCTCTTCACTACTGAACACCAGACACTTCACCTGCATAACATCAAAATTTCCAGCTTTGTATTATTGCACCCACAATACCTGGCACTTCCTGGTAATTATTTGTATTGCTGGCATTTCACACAACCACAAGAAAATGTTTAAACAGGCAAACTTTAAATACATTACGCAACTTGCTGACACTAATTATCATGATAAGCTCTGTACTACACAGGTAATTCAAAAATACTTATTTTGAAACGGCTACGAAGCGCTTCTTTTTTAGGGCTACTTCTTCGTCAACATTTAGCTATGACCTTTATTCACGGCCGCCTGTAACTTAAAGAACTTTACAGCTGCAGGCAACGTTACCAATGTTACACTGGTGATCGAGCTGCCAACTTTTGGGGTATCGCTGCGACGCGTCGCTTAATTAACTCAGTCGCTTGCATGCCTTGACGCGTCACCCCCACGCACCCTGAGCTTGACAGCTGGTGTAATCGGCTCGTAGAGGTGTGTTCTAATCTTAAGACGCCACATCATAAAGACGCACGTACGCGTAGCGAATAACAACGCGAAACAGACCGAGCGGCGCACGCTATCGGCAGTCCGGAAAGGGCCGTTAGTGGCGTCAAAAAACACGCTTGCAGGCAGCGCACGATCACGTCGAACGTCGAATAATGAACAGAAACTCGGACAACCAACTTAACAAAATCCCGAAACACAGACACACAGTTCGCTGGGGCAGCGCCTTGCTGGCCGGTATCCAATTGGCACGTTTACATTTAGAACTCCTACGCGTGCCTGGCATTTAGCAAATGCATCTATGCCAGACCTCGGCGCTCGCGTAGCAACGCCTACACTGTGAACACTGACAGACTAGCATGTTGATGATTTGATGTGGAATGCACTTTGCTGCCGCGGAAACAACCAGTGACTCACACGCAATGCCGAAGGGAAACGAACAGGACAGAGCTGACAGAGCCTCATCCCTTCGGCTTCTTCTCGCCTTAGTGCTCGCTCGTTTATTTTCGCGGTCACAAATTGCACGCACTCTTGCGCTACACTATGGGTCTCACCCGGAAACGAAGACTCGACGCCTTCCAGTAACCGCTTTCTTCTCTTGCTTCGCGGCTGCTATGGCTGAAGTCGAACGTGTTGTCAATATGAAACGGCTCCATGCTTCTCGGCGTGGTCACTTTTTCACAAAGTACGCGAACGGCTGCATTGCTGACACGCGGCGCAAGCTACATTAAGCAGGAAGCCCAAACGCATGTTTGGAGCAATAATAATAATAATTCGTTTTGGGGGAAGTAAATGGCGCAGTATCTGTCTCATATATTGTTGGACGCCTGAACCACGCCGTAAGGGAATGGATAGAGGAGGGAGTCGAAGAAGAAAGTAAGAAAGAGGCGCCGTAGTGGAGGTTCAGAATCATTTCGGCCACCTGGGGATCTTTAACGTGCACTTACATCGCATAGTACACGAGCGCCTTAGCGTTTTTCCTTCATAAAAACGCAGCCGCCGCAGTCGGGTTCGAACCCGGGAACTCCGGATCAGTATCCGAGCGCCCTAACCACTCAGCCACCGCGGCGGGTACACAGCATACGGGCATAGGCAAAAAAAATCAGACACACACAGCACACGAACAGCAGCACGGACCATAGCACGACGCGGCGTAAGGCCCAGCCGGTTAACACACTGGATAGCACGTTAAAGAACCC
Source organism: Amblyomma americanum (assembly GCA_030143305.2). Lineage (NCBI taxonomy): Eukaryota > Metazoa > Arthropoda > Arachnida > Ixodida > Ixodidae > Amblyomma > Amblyomma americanum. The sequence goes on from JARKHS020010756.1 coordinate 47,196, forward strand.
CAGGTGATCGAAATTTCCGGAGCCCTTCACTACGGCGTCTCTCATAGCCTGAGTCGCTTTGGGACGTTAAACCCCCATAAACCAAACCAACCATATTACACTGGAATGCACAGAGGAAGAGGAGGGGGAGAGGGGTTGCTGTTTTCCACCACGTGATCTAGCAGCCAGCACGCTGGATTTGAACTGCGTTGGGAAGCACGCTAGGCGCTGGCGTGGGGCTATTAGCGCTGCGCTTGTCAGGGCAAATAATTACTGCGAACTCTTACAAAATTGCAGTCAGACTAAGGCGCTTCGCGCCGCTGTGTTTTCGAATGACCACAATCAGCCCTTCAAAAGCACTCGATGTTGCATTGACGCGTCATATTCAATCTTAAGATTTCCTACAGACGCTGTGTAATTCACAGTGATATCCGACATATAATTACTTTTATATAATTAAATTATTATTTAATGGCGTGAAGTAATTGCTTATATATCTATTGTACAATTATGCTGAGCTGCTCATGATCCAAACAGAGTGAATAAATTGGCTGCTATGGGCAGTGTAACATACTCAAGAAACACCATCTCTATGATGTGCACGCTACCACACACCAGCGCTCTGATGTGCACTTCAGTCTGGTGTGCACACTATACCACACCAACCCACCCTGGTGTGCACATCACAACACACTAACACACTAGGATGTGTACACCAGCACACACCAAATCAGTCTTGTGTAAACAGTAGAGAACACTAAAACTGTCTGGTGTTCACATTAGAAAACACCAGACCACACCAAAATATCCTGGTGTATTTTTCAACTGAGACTGGCGGATATTTATTTTATCCATTTTTATTTACTTACTTCACTTTGCACAAACCCACAAACACCGCAAGATCTTGCTTGGAGTTTGCCCATCGAATAGTGCATTAGCGCTTATAATGGGGTGCGGAAGGAGAGCAAATGCAATGGGGCAAAAGAAGTGCTAAAGCCAGGGGTCCATGAGAAAGGATAGCAGGAGGTGCCCAGCATAATGTGAATGTAGGCGAATGTCAGGAATAGTGAAAAAGGGTAAAAATAGGAAAATTACAAAAAAATACGACGAGTGGGCGAAGGGGAAGCGTAAGGTGAACGAGAAGATAAAGGGGTGACAGTACGGACAATGGCGCAGTAATATATTTTTCTCTCGTTGTGTTATTCTTGCTCAGACCACGTACATTTCTTTTTAAAAGTTACGTCAGAGACGGAATATACCTGACAGAGTCTGTGTTTGTTTCTGGAGGCAATTCATAAAATTTGGGCGATTAATTGTTACATCAATAGAGCCTCGTGATTAGTGCCCATGGGCAGTTGACACCTATGGACAAAAAGATGCCGTTATCCGTGTTTGATACGAAGAAAATATAAGCTTGGAAATGTGCCCAGCGCGAGAAAATGAGGCACTTTTATCTGCATCAAATTGGTACTGATCATATGAGGCACTAGCGAAGCTTGGTGCACACGCAGCACCCACTGATGACGCTTTGGACTGCCAGGGGCTCCAAATTTTAACTTGTCTGAGCTTTAGTACCACGTACAACATTGTTTTGCTTCGGCGCTTGTGCAAGGTAAAGTACAGTAACCGCAGTGGCCGTTACTTTTTTAGAGTGGCGGAGGACAGGAATTAAATTTGATGGGACGAAAGAGAAGACGGTTCCAAATTAGCACCTTCGTCATTGCAACGCGCCTCCAGCGGGCGTTGCCTTCTCATCGAGCTTCGTGTACGCCTGATGTGTTCATTCGCAGTTGTGTGAGAAATACAGCGCCAGATTTGCACACTCTGCAGATGTTTCAAGAATGAGTTGTTCTTTGTTTCTGAATCTGATATGGCAAACGGCTGCTCGTTTCGTTTTGACTTCCTAGCTGTGCAAACTTCCAGAGAGCCTATATAGTGAGCGAATGCTGTGTTCCGTGATGGAAGCTTAAAAACTCGTTGTTCGGGCTTCTTTAAATGTATCTGCATGCATGGTGGGGCACGCTGGTACCGTTAGCCTCATAAAAGGTGGTTTTGGCGGCTTTTAAACGTCAGGTTTCCTATTTAAAAGCATGAGTTTATGAAGTAAATGGGAATTTTCATCCAGGCCGAGGCTGAGTAATTCAGCAGGTGTTTCAATTGCTGTTGATAATGTCAATCATTCAATCTTTTATTCCTTAACACAGCTGTTGAAAAAAAGCTGAGAGAAAATCTTCTAATTATGTGTTTTTCTCCTGCAGTCAGTGCTGCAGGGTGAGCACTAAAGGACCTGCACTTGGCGAAATTAAGGGCTGTTACTGCCACTTCAGCCGCGACTAAGCTTACATGCAGACTGCTTTGCTCAACCGCTTGTTACCCACGCGAAGAAATTTATCAAGCCAAACTACGAGGAGGCAGGTGGCACGTCGTGTTTCTGCGATTTCACAACGTGGAACCACGCAAAAGAAGAGCTTTCAGTTTCGGCCACAATATACACCCAAAAGCTCAACCCCGAGCGTTCTGCACTCTCGTAACCAAGGTCTAGGGCGCATGCGAGCTTATCTATACGTAGACGAAATCCAGGCAGTGAACATCAATAGCGAAGCGAGGCTAGAAGCAGCCGCACGCGGCGCAGATGATGCGAGGCGAAGCTAGCGTAAAACAGTTATGCCGCAAACTGACCACGTGACCAAGCGCAGCCAACGGGCGTGGTAGAAACAAGGCCTCCGAGATTGCCGGTTACTGGTTGTGTCATCTCGGAGGCCATAGGACAAATGACGTGGGATTGACACAATAATATAGGTGGCGCTCGCGCCTCTTTGACATTAATGCGGCAGTGAACAGGGGCCGCATCCCTGGAGTAAGCTTTACAACTCTCCTTATCAAAAAAACGTTAACTTAGGCGCGCCGGTGCTCCTTCAGTTATAAAATCGGTTTAGGAGGCCGTGACGTCATGGATTATCACGTGAACAGCACATGTGGACCTCGTGCCTAGGCGCCTCGGCGCTCCTCCCGTTATGTCCTCGGTTAAGAAGGGCGGAACGTCACGCTTGGCTTGACCATTGGTCTGACCATTGAGCATTCACTGCTTCTCCAAACTTATAAACTGAAAGCTTGGCTTGACTGAGCCTTGAAAGTCATGAGAAGTACACGGCGATTTCAACCCGTTACCTCTAGAAATGAAGCTACCGCTTCAGAATCCGACGACGCAGAAGAGTACGCTGGGAACCAATGCAGACGGGTAGGGAGGAACGCGAGCGCTTCGAGAGACGGACATACCGCCATAGCCGCCTTGGAGCTGGGCATACGCCCGAGGGCACCCGGTAGGGATAAGGGCCACTCAGGCCACTACAGGAGCCGCGGTGAAGCGTTGTCTTGGTAAGTCGCCCGAAAAAACAGCTCAGGGTGACTGGTTGCGCATGGGACGAAGATTAGAACAACGAAAGCGGCGCAGTGTCTGGCGTACGCTTACGTGTACCACCTCCACCTGAGAACAACCACTGGCAACGGCCGGTCAGTGCTTGGCTTAGCTTGGCTCGTTCAACGAAAGCGACATTCGGGAACCGATGAAGATGCATGCTACAGTCAACCTTGGAATAAAGGGAAGTTTTTCTGGGGTGAAAGGTAAAAAAATTTCTGGTTGATTAGCTCTGGTTAACCGTGAGAGAAAGCGAGCATCCGCATCCCCCTGGGAACGTTTGTGGTTGAGCGACTAGTTGTTTCCATAGATAGCCATACTGCGAGATACACAGTAGTAGGCATTTTTATTTGTTAAACATCTTTCCTTCTTCGCAACGATATCAACTTCACGACCATGGCTTCTCGGCGCTCGGCTAAGGCAGGATATTTATCTTCCTCCATCGCCCCAGGCATCTGGCAGTGAGCGCGCCCACAGGCGCTTATATACCCGTCGACTTTTGATCCTCCGCTTTTATATGACGTCAGCATAGAAGCGACACCAGCGTCTATTACACCAACTATCTCGACTTTGACCTTGGACCCTGACCTTATGGAGAATGTCTGATCACTTGGACTTATTTCCCAGATCTTCTTCGGCCGCGGAGTAAGACGTCGATGTATTGAGATCATTCATGTCCTTCTTCAAACACATTGTTTAGTGAAGGTATCGGCGAAACGAGCGCATCTGAGAGGAGCTGCCAAGGGTTTACATACGGTTTGTAAACCACATTAGGTGGTTTACATACGGCTACACACACGCCGCCTAGCGGAGGAATCGACGCCTACGACTTCCATCGAAGATATTACGATCACGTGATTAGTTTAATCTACGCGTCCTTTCCGATAGATCTCGTCAAGACAAATCGTTTGGTATCGGTCACATTTGTTTGCGTCTACCTATTGTTGAGTTACACCCCTTCTCAACATACGTCCCAAATAGGAATTTTCTTCGTTTGGGTGGTCAAGGCGCGCCTAGAATTCGGCTTCGGGTGCGATATGTTAACATTTAAATTGGTAATTTTATGTATACAAATACAATGTATACCTAATATTTAATTGTGGTTTATATATATATGTATATATATATATATATATATATATATATATATATATATATATATATATATATTGTAGGGGTGTGTTTATTCGGTGAACCCAGATGATTCCAGCCGCTCAGGGGAGACTCGCAGCGAAGCGTCAGGCGTGGCGAAAGAGCAAGGCAGCGAACAACTTCTTCGTCCTTGAGAGCGGCAGCACGCGACGCATGTCAGTGGTTATATCGATGAAGATTACCACACTACAGTTTCCCCCCCGGGCAGAGAAGGAGCCATCCTGGCGACTCATGGTGCCGAAAGGACAGACGGATCGTAGTAGGGCTTGATTCGGTCCACATGAACTATTTCGCGTCCACGGCGACGCAAGTCCGCAGATGGCGTAACGGGCTCAACTACGTAGTTCACAGGAGATGTTTTTTGAAGCACTCGGTATGGACCGTGATACCGAGCAAGAAGCTTCTTTGACAGGCCGGCGGTTGTGGCAGGAACCCAGAGCCACACCAGGGAGTTGGGCGTATATGAAGGCGCCTCACCAGTGTCACGATGGTGTTTTTGTTGCCATTGATTTTCCTTTGTGAGCGAACGAGCGAGCTGACGGCATTCTTCTGCATACTGGGCGGCGTCCGAGAGTGGCGTCGATTCAGAAACATCAGGGCGGTAGGGAAAAAGCGCGTCCATTGTGCAGGTTGGCTCGCGCCCGTAAAGAAGAAAAAAGGGAGAGAATCCAGTGGTGGTCTGTATCGCAGTGTTGTACGCGTAGGTTACGAAGGGAAGAACGTGGTCCCAGTTGGAATGAGCGTCGTTGACGTACATGGCCAGCATGTCACTCAGAGTACGGTTGAAGCGTTCTGTCAGGCCATTCGTCTGAGGGTGGTAAGAAGTAGCGGTGCGATGAATGATGCGACATTCTTTCAGTAGGGCCTCGAGAGCGTCGCTCAAGAAAACGCGTCCGCGGTCACTGAGCAGTTCCTTCGGAGTCCCGTGGCGAAGAATCAAGTTGTTGAGAATGAACAAAGCAACGTCTCTTGCAGAGGCAGAGGGTAACGGTGATGTTTCAGTGTAGCGAGTCAGATGGTCTACTGCCACAATAATCCACCGGTTTCCAGCAGGAGTAGTCGGAAGAGGGCCATAGAGATCTATGCCAACGCGGTCAAACGGACGAGCAGGGCAGGGTAACGGCTGCAACGAAACAGAGGACTTCTGAGGAGTTTTTCGGCGTTGACAAGATTCGCAAGCGCGCACGAAATGTCTTACGAAGCGGTACATTCCACGCCAGTAAAATCGCAGACGTAGGCGTGTGTAGGTTTTCAATACGCCACCGTGAGCACATTGTGGGTCACCATGGTACGCAGCACAAATGTCGGCGCGGAGATGACGCGGGATGACTAGAAGCCACTTCCGTCCATCAAGCAAATAATTGCGGCGATAGAGAAGACCGTCACGAATGGAGAAGTGGTGTGCTTGGCGGACGAGCGCTTTGGAGGAATGACCGGGAGTAGGACTTGAGAGAAAATTCAAAAGTGCATTGATCCAGGGGTCATTCCGCTGCTCGGTAGCCATGTCGATAGTTGTAAGAGTCGACATATCGTAGGCACAGACGTGGTCAGACGAATTATCTCTAGGCAATGGCGAGCGGGAAAGAGCATCCGCGTCCGTATGCTTCAGCCCTGATCGATAAATGACATGAATGTCAAACTCCTGGAGACGAAGAGCCCAGCGAGCAAGGCGACCGGATGGGTCTTTCAGAGAGGCAAGCCAGCACAAAGCGTGGTGATCGGTCACAACGTAAAACGGTCGACCATACACATAAGGACGAAATTTTCCGATAGCCCAAATAATGGCCAAACATTCCCTTTCTGTGACTGAATAATTAGATTCTGCCTTTGTCAATGTTCGGCTGGCGTATGCCACAACATACTCGCTGTAACCAGGCTTACGTTGGGTAAGGACGGCACCAAGCCCAATACCGCTGGCATCAGTGTGGATCTCCGTAGGCGCAGCCGGATCAAAGTGGCGTAGAATGGGCGGCGAAACCAAAAGGCGGCGTAAAGTGTCAAAGGCTTTATCGCAGGCTGGAGTCCAGGCGGAAAGGTCGGAGCTGCCGGCAAGGAGCTGGGTCAGAGGAGCGATGATAGAGGCGAAGTTCAAGATGAAACGTCGAAAGTAGGAGCAGAGGCCGATAAAGCTCCGAAGCTGCTTCAGGGAGGTTGGCTTCGGGAACTCTGCAACTGCGCGAAGTTTGGTGGGGTCGGGAAGAATGCCGTCCTTAGAAACTACGTGGCCTAAAATTGTGAGTTTTCGAGCGGCAAAGTGGCACTTCTTCAAATTCAACTGAAGCCCAGCGCCGGCGAGACACGTGAGGACATCCTTTAGGCGGAGAAGGTGAGAAGAAAAGTCGGCAGAAAAAACTACGATGTCGTCCAGATAACAAAGACAGGTCTGCCACTTGAGTCCACGAAGAACAGTGTCCATCAGGCGCTCGAAAGTAGCCGGGGCATTGCAGAGGCCAAAGGGCATAACGTTGAACTCGTATAATCCATCCGGTGTTATAAAGGCAGTTTTCGAGCGGTCATTATCAGCCATCGGTACCTGCCAGTAGCCGGAGCGCAAATCCAAAGAGGAGAAATACTTGGCTCCCTGTAAACAGTCCAAGGCGTCGTCGATTCGCGGCAAAGGATAGACATCTTTGCGCGTGATTTTGTTAAGCCTACGGTAATCGACGCAAAACCGGATGGAACCATCTTTCTTGGTGACCAAAACAACCGGAGAAGCCCATGGACTGTTAGATGGCTGTATGACGCCCCGGCGAAGCATGTCGTCCACGTTGTCAGCAATGACTTGGCGCTCAGAGGCCGACACGCGATAAGGACGCTGTCGTAAAGGTGCGTTTGTACCAGTGTCGATTGCGTGCGTAACGACAGACGTGCGACCCAGAGCAGTGTGAGGAAGGTCGAAGGCAGAAGTGAAGTTCTGTAGAAGAGCAGCGAGTTGATCGCGTTGTGCGGGTGGGAGATCTGCGTCAATAGCTTGTTGAAGAATATCGGGTGGTGTCGAAGCGGTCGCTGTATCGCAAGAGCTGAGCACATTAACGTCTAATGAAGTAGGCGTTGCAGGAAGAGTATTTACAAGCGCGGGATCAAGTTCTTCAATACGACCGAGACACTCGCCGCGTAGCAGGACGGACGGGCACGAAAATGGATTTGAGACGTACATTGCACTAAGGCCATCTTCGATCTTGAGGACCGCAAATGGAAGCAGGAGGCAGGGATGGCGTGAAGCGGCGTCGGAAGGTGTGAAGAAGACAGTCGAACTAATAACGCTTTCACAGGAGAGTGGAACGAGGGCAGCAGAAAATGGAGGAATGTCTGTGTCACTGGCGACGAGGAGTTTTGCAGGCCGGGTAGGGACGTCACACAAGACGGTATCACAAAGAGGTAAAAAGGAAACTTCCGCGCGGGCGCAGTCAATAACGGCATGACGAGTGGAAAGGAAATCGTAGCCCAGGATGATGTCGTGTGAGCAGCGAGACAGTACAATAAACTCGATGGTGTATAAGACGTCTTCGATGAGAACACGGGCCGTGCACGCCGCTGAGGGATGAATGCGCTGTGATGAGGCGGTGCGAAGCGAAAAGTCGGAAAGTGCGGTGGTCACCTTACGAAGACGACGGCAAAGAGCTTCACTGATGACTGATACGGCAGCGCCCGTGTCGACTAGAGCGAGTACTGCGACGCCGTCGACAAACACTTGAATTACGTTAGTGGGAGAACACCGAGGACTTGAAGAGTTCGAACCAAGCGCAGTTCTTGCCCCGGGAACTGCGACTGTTAGTTTCCCTCAACGGTGCCGGTAGAACGTCGGAGTGGGGACGGGGAACGGCGACGAGGGGAAGGTGATCGGCGAGCTGTGTACGTTTGATTGTCACGAGATACAAATTCGGAACTGGGCGGATTTCTCGGCGAGGGCTGGTCTGTATTGTAGGAGTAGTTCCATAGTTCAGGTCGAGAAGGTGGAAGGCGTTGGCGGCAAAGGCGTGCGACATGGCCCGGCAGCCCGCAAGAGTAGCAGATTGGTCGGTTGTCCGCGGTACGCCAAGGGTTCGTAGGGCGTTGGCGTACCCTTGGAATAGGGACATGGAATGCAGACCCAGGCAAAGGCGAAGGAAGGTTGGAAGGAGCGGCCTGGTAGGAAAGAGATGCTGATGGCATGAGCGGCCTGGCCGCAACTTGGGCGTAAGTCAGTGGTGCCGTTACTTGCGCTGGCACGGGGCTGGGCGGCAGCACAGGGCTGGGCGGGAGCATGGAGCTGGGAGGAAGAACGTCAGCGATGTGATCTTGAACGGCACGCCGTATGGTAGGGGCCAAAGACGGAGCCATGTCAGGAACAAGGCGGCCACTATCCTGTAACTGAGGGACCAGCGATAGCTGGCGGGCGACCTCTTCTCGAACGAAGGCTTTGATTTGCTGAAGTAAAGGGCTGTCCTCTGATGGGGTAGAACCGCCCAGCGCAAGTGTAGAGATGGCGTCGTCTCTAACACCGGACCGCCGGGTAGAAGCGCGCTTCTTACGAAGCACGTCGTAGCTCTGGCAAAGCTTGATCACGTCACTCACCGTGGCAGGATTTTTTACCCAGAGCATTTGGCACGCGTCGTCAGAGATGCCTTTCATGATGTTCTCGATCTTATCCGCTTCAGTCATTAGCGGATCGACACGCTTGCATAGGTCCACGATGTCCTCTATATAACTAGTGAACGACTCATCGACTTGCTGAGTGCGCTCACGCAAGCGTTGTTCTGCCCGGAGCTTGCGAACTGCAGGGCGGCCGAACACTTCTGCAAAATTCTTTTTAAATGCAGACCAAGATGGCAGGTCTGCCTCATGGTTGCGAAACCAGAGGTTCGCCACGTCAGTCAGATAAAAGATTACATTGCTTAGCTTGATAGCGTCGTCCCATCTGTTGTAGCTACTGACGCGCTCATATGCCGCCAACCAATCGTCGACGTCCTGGTCGGCTGTGCCACTGAAGAAGCACGGATCACGCTGCCGTAGAGCTCCAGAACACAGCACGGTGGTTGGGAGGGGCGACGATGTCGTGGCAGTGTCATCCGGCATGCTGGAAGCAGAGGGTAACGTGCGGCTTCTTAGTTCCAGGGTGGACGGGAACGTACCCAGCAGCACCTGCACCAATTGTAGGGGTGTGTTTATTCGGTGAACCCAGATGATTCCAGCCGCTCAGGGGAGACTCGCAGCGAAGCGTCAGGCGTGGCGAAAGAGCAAGGCAGCGAACAACTTCTTCGTCCTTGAGAGCGGCAGCACGCGACGCATGTCAGTGGTTATATCGATGAAGATTACCACACTACAGTTTATATATATATATTGTCACGTAGTGGTGACGGCAGTCGAAGCAGCGATGAAGACGGACGAAAGGGTCTCGTAAAAGAACTGTTTATTGGGCTGACTTGCACCCAAAATGGACTGAATCACTCGGCGGCGGCGAAGCGACAAGCGTGCTCGGCGGTCGTCGAACAGAATGCCCGCCGCTGTCGGCCGTGCTCAATTTAAAGCTGATAGCGAACATTCGAGATAAAGGGCGCAAAGTTACTAGAACATTCCGGAACAACGTAGAATCAGCTTTGCCTGGCTGCGATCAATCGAGATAAATCTAGTCGCGTCTTGCGTCGCAAACAAAGCGATAAAGTGGTGTCGCGGCAGATTTGAAAAACGAACAAACACTGCAAATATTCGCGGCATTACTCCCCTCTCAAAGAAGCATCGACCCGATGCATTAAAACAAATAATGCGACTAGTATAGTAAGGGAAAAAACGGATCTTGCGAAAATAGAGCATGGAAATGCAGCGGCCTTTAGCGCGCATAATACGGCTTCAGACGGACTACATGGACAACTTCTGGTCGGACGCGGCGTCGCTGGGATGCAGTCATTGCGTCAGGGATGACTTCATAATCCAGTTCACCCAGCTGACGAAGAACCTTGTACGGGCCGAAATAGCGGCGCAAAAGCTTTTCACTCAATCCACGGCGGCGAATGGGCGTCCACACCCAGACTTGGTCTCCTGGCTTGTATTCCGCGTTGCGTCTTCGTAGGTTGTAGCGTCTGGCGTCGGACCGCTGCTGATCTTTGATCCGTAATCGGGCAAGCCTTCGAGCTTCTTCTGCGCGTTGAAGGTAGGCGGCAACGTCGACGTTCTCTTCTTCTGTAACGTTGGGCAGCATGGCGTCTAGCGTGGTCGTGGCATCCCTGCCATGGACGAGCCTAAAAGGCGTCATCTGGGTGGTCTCCTGCACTGCGGTGTTGTAGGCGAAGACGACGTAAGGCAGGATGACATCCCAGGTTTTGTGTTCGGCATCGACATACATAGCGAGCATATCGGCGATGGTTTTGTTCAGGCGCTCGGTCAGTCCGTTGGTCTGCGGATGGTATGCAGTTGTCCTCCGGTGGCTGGTTTGGCTGTAGCGCAGGATGGCTTGCGTGAGTTCCGCCGTAAATGCTGTTCCTCTGTCCGTGATGAGCACATCGGGGGCGCCGTGTCGAAGAAGAATGCACTCCACGAAAAATTTGGCCACTTCTGCTGCTGTTCCGTTCGGTAGGGCTTTCGCCTCGGCGTAGCGGGTCAGGTAGTCGGTCGCTATGATGATCCACTTATTTCCAGATGTTGACGTTGGAAAAGGGCCAAGCAAGTCCATGCCAATCTGCTGCAAGGGCCTTGAGGGAGGTTCAATGGGGTTCAGAAATCCTGCTGGTCGTGTGGGAGGAGTCTTTCGTCGCTGACAATCTCGGCATGTTTTCACATAGTGTGCGACATCGGCAGACAGTCGGGGCCAGTAATACTTGTCTTGAATGCGGCGGAGGGTGCGAGTAAACCCGAGATGTCCAGCTGTCGGCTCGTCGTGTGAAGCCTGTAGAACTTCTTCGCGGAGACAAGTAGGTACAACAAGGAGGTAGGCTGTTTTGTTCGCTGTAAAGTTCTTCTTCACAAGGACCTCATTCTGCAAACAGAAGGAAGACAGTCCTCGCTTGAATGAAGCGGGGGGTGAAGAAACCTTGCCTTCCAGGTACTCGATGAGGCCTTTTAGTTTGGGGTCCGAGCGTTGCTGCTGAGCAAAAGAGCTTGCGCTGATGGGTCCCAGGAAGGCGTCCTCATCGTCGTCCAGCGGCGGTGCATTTACAGGGGCTCGTGAGAGGCAATCGGCGTCAGTGTGCTTGCGTCCGGACTTGTAAACGACGGTGACGTCAAACTCCTGGAGACGCAGACTCCATCGAGCGAGTCGGCCAGAGGGATCCTTCAAATTGGCAAGCCAGCAGAGCGCGTGGTGGTCGCTGACCACCTTGAACGGCCGTCCGTAGAGGTAGGGGCGGAATTTCGACGTAGCCCAGATGATGGCAAGGCACTCCTTCTCAGTGGTCGAATAGTTAGCCTCGGCCTTGGAAAGGGAACGGCTAGCGTATGCGATGACCTTCTCCAGCCCGTCACTTTTTTGAACGAGAACGGCGCCTAGTCCCACGCTGCTTGCGTCGGTATGAACTTCAGTATCGGCGTTTTCATCAAAATGCGCAAGGATCGGTGGGGACTGTAAACGACGCTGAAGTTCCTTGAAGGCTTCTGCTTGCGGCGCTTCCCATTTAAACGGCACGTCTGCCTTCGTCAGTTGGGTCAGGGGCTCGGCGATGCGCGAAAAGTTTTTCACAAATCGTCGGTAATATGCGCATAGTCCGAGAAATCTGCGCACTGCTTTCTTATCGGCCGGCGGTTGAAACTGTTCAATAGCAGCTGTTTTCTGCGGGTCTGGGCGTACTCCTTCCTTGCTAACGATGTGGCCTAGAAACAGCAGCTCTTCGTAGGCAAAGTGGCATTTCTCTGCTTTCAAGGTTAGGCCAGACGACTTGATTGCGTCTAGTACTGTTCGAAGTCTTTTGAGGTGCTCTTCAAAGTTCGAGGCGAAGACAACGACGTCATCTAAATATACCAGACAAATTTGCCACTTCAGGCCTGCCAGCACTGTATCCATTACTCGCTGAAACGTCGCTGGTGCGGAACAGAGACCAAATGGCATCACCTTGAACTCAAACAGCCCATCCGGAGTTATGAATGCTGTCTTCTCGCGATCTCTTTCGTCGACCTCAATTTGCCAGTAGCCGCTCTTGAGGTCCATCGATGAGAAATATTTGGCGTTGCAGAGGCGGTCCAGTGTGTCGTCGATGCGGGGGAGGGGGTAGACGTCCTTCTTTGTTATGTTGTTCAAGCGGCGGTAATCCACGCAGAATCGAAGTGCGCCGTCTTTCTTTCTCACTAGAACAACCGGTGCCGCCCATGGGCTGTTTGAAGGCTGGATGACGTCGTCGCGAAGCATTTCTTCGACTTGGTCCCGGATGGCTTGTCGTTCTCGCGGAGACACACGATAGGGGCTTTGACGGAGAGGTCGGACGTGTTGATCCGTTATAATGCGATGCTTGGCAATTGGCGTCTGTCGCACCTTCGGCGATGTCGAAAAGCACTCACTGTAGTTTTGAAGCAGATTGCGGATCTGGTCTTGTCTGCTCCGGTGCAGGGCTGGGTTGATGTCGAAAGTGGGCGAGTTCTCTTGGTAAGGCGGATCTTCTGCGGAGGGGTCGGAGAGGGCGAAGGAGTCTCGTACGTCAGATATTTCGTCGTAGAAAGCAATCGTCGTTCCTCTGTTAATATGCCGGTATTCTTCGCTGAAGTTAGTCAGCAGTACTTCGGCCTGGCCATTGCGGAAATGTGCGATGCCTCTTGCGATGCTGATTCCTCGGTCTAGTAGCAACTGCATGTTCCCCTCGATGATGGCTTCAGTGTTTATGGCTTTCGTGGCGCCTACGGTCACGATAACGCTTGAACGGGGTGGGACGCTCACTTCTTCCTCCAGGACACTTAGGGCAACGTGATTTTCCCGAGTTTTCATCGAAGCGATGGCTTCGTCCGTCGAAAGCGTGATCAGCTTGGATCGCAGGTCGATGATCGCCTGATGCTCATTAAGGAAATCCATACCCAAGATCACTTCGCGGGAGCATTGCGGTAGCACAACAAAGGTCGCAGGATAGGTATGTCCTTTGACAGTCACTCGCGCTGTGCATCGTCCTGATGGCGTAATGAGGTGGCCCCCAGCGGTGCGAATTTGTGGGCCGTCCCAAGCCGTTGTGACTTTTCTGAGCTGCGCAGCGAATGTTCCATTCATCACCGAGTAATCGGCTCCTGTGTCGACTAGAGCGGTGACTTTCCGGCCGTCGATAGTCACTTCTAGGTCGGAGGTCCTGGCTCTTGCATTGCATGTCGCTCTCGGCGTCGGGTCACGGCTTCGTCGCGTATGCGAGTCACGGGTTGGGCGTGTGGTCGAAGCTCCTCTGGGTGGCGGCGTCGATTTCAAGGTAGCTTGCGTCGTGGTCGAGGTTCTCATTGTGTGCGGCGTCGGTGCAGCGAGTGTCGGTTCTTCATGCGGCGTCGCGGGTGCATCGTCTTCATGGGACGTGGTCGGTGGAGGATCTTCGGCGTTTAGCTCGTGAGCAACCTCACCTCCAGAGGTTGCTGCCTTTAGTTTCCCCTACGGGGGCTGGGAGACCTTCCTCGTACCGCGGCTGCGTAGCTGCGGCGTGGCGACGCAAAGCGCGAGGTTGACGGCGATGGTGAGCGCGAAAAGCGGTTCGGCGTGTACTCTTCTCGACGCAGGTACTCGTCGATTTCGTGCGGACGTTGTCCGAAGCGTGGTCGTGGGGCGTTAATGGCAAATCCTCGAAGACCGATACGTCGGTACGGGCAGTGACGAAGAATATGGCCGGCCTCACCGCAATGGAAGCACAACGGCCGGTTGTCGGAAGTCCTCCAGGCGTCGCATTTCCTGGGGCTTGAGCGTCGGTCATAGGCTGGGCGGGCGGGGGCTGGGAGGCGGCGTTGTGGAACGATTGGCTCATCTCGGGGAGGACGTGGGGGTTGTCGCTGGGGCTGAGCAGTACTTACTGCAGCGGCGTAGGTCATGGCCTGGGGTTCTGTGGCCGTCGGGGTGCCAAGTGCCTGTTGCACTTCTTCCCGTACCACATCCATCAGAGTCGCTGCTTGTGGCTGTGGGGAAGATGGCAGTAATCGGCGTAGCTCCTCTCGGACGATTTCGCGGATAAGTTCCCGCAAGCTGTCGCTGGTGGTGGCCGGCGTGTCCGAACGGATTGCACAGGCAGAGGAAGGGCGATTGTACTGCCGAGCTCGAACGTCGAGGGTCTTCTCAATCGTGCAGGCTTCTTGCATAAACTCCTCGACTGTTTTTGGCGGCTGGCGGACGAGGCTTGCAAAGAGTTGTTCTTTTACGCCGCGCATTAAAAACTGAACTTTCTTTTCCTCGGTCATCCCGGGATCGGCGCGGCGAAATAGGCGCTTCATCTCCTCGACGTAACTGCGGACGGGCTCATTCGGAAGCTGGATCCTGGACTCGAGGAGTCGTTCGGCTCTTTCTTTCCTCACGACACTGGTGAATACCTTCAATAGTTCTCTCTTGAATAGCTCCCATGTCGTAAGGGACGACTCGTAGTTTTCGTACCACGTGCGTGCGGAGCCATCCAATGAGAAAAAAACGTGTCCAATCTTTGCCGCATCATCCCACTTGTTGAATGACGCCACGCGCTCAAATTGGTCCAACCATTCTTCAGGGTCTTCGACTAGGGATCCACTGAAAGTTGGCGGCACCCGCGGCTGCTGCAGTATGATCGGTGTCGACATCTTCGGCGAGGTTGCGGTGCTCGTAGCAGCGTCTTTTCGCTGTCTGGTGCGGTCCGGCAGTTTCCCAAACTCAGGCTCCTCTCCCTGGAGACGTCGGCTGGCTCGCTGAGCTGCTGGTTCGTCCTCGGGTGTGAAGCGCTTAGGGCTGGGTTCACGACTTGAAGGGGGCGTCCGGAACATGGAAGGCTACCCCGCACCTCCACCAGATGTCACGTAGTGGTGACGGCAGTCGAAGCAGCGATGAAGACGGACGAAAGGGTCTTGTAAAAGAACTGTTTATTGGGCTGACTTGCACCCAAAATGGACTGAATCACTCGGCGGCGGCGAAGCGACAAGCGTGCTCGGCGGTCGTCGAACAGAATGCCCGCCGCTGTCGGCCGTGCTCAATTTAAAGCTGATAGCGAACATTCGAGATAAAGGGCGCAAAGTTACTAGAACATTCCGGAACAACGTAGAATCAGCTTTGCCTGGCTGCGATCAATCGAGATAAATCTAGTCGCGTCTTGCGTCGCAAACAAAGCGATAAAGTGGTGTCGCGGCAGATTTGAAAAACGAACAAACACTGCAAATATTCGCGGCAATATATATATATATATATATATATATATATATATATATAATATATATATATATATATATATATATATATTCGATATTGTAGCACCCTCTCTTGGGCGGCGCCGACAACACGGCTAGCGCGCGCCACCCTGCGAAGAGAATAAAGACGGCACCTGGTCGTGGCTCGTGCAGCCACGGCTGCCAGTTCTGTTCTGGTGTCGGCTCGTAGCAGTGGTCTCGTTTCCTTCGCTCCTGAGGCGTTAAGCCTACATTGGTGACCAGGGACGAGCAATGACCGATCCCGCAACATCCACGCAGCAGGATTCGCGTCCGCAGGATGTCTCGTCGCTGCAGGTTCGCCTTCCACCTTTCTGGCCCCAGAACCCGCAAGTTTGGTTCCACCAGGTTCAGGCGCAATTTTGCCTAGCCCGTATCACGTCGGAGACGAAGCGCTACTACCATGTTGCCTCAAGCCAGCCTCCTGACGTTGCCAGTGAGCTTTCCGACGTTCTCTCCGCCCCATGCGTGCTACACCATATCAGCACCTGAAAACCAAGGTGCAGGAGAGGTTTATGCCGTCGGACCGCACCTGCCTCCAGCAGGTCCTTACCGGGGAAGACCTCGGCGGCCGGCGCCCCTCCCAGCTTCTGCGCCGCTTGCAACAGCTTCTCGGGGAGCGCGACATCCCCAACCACTCAGCGTTGCTTTGAGAGCTTTTCCTCCAACGCCTTCCCCAGCCCATCCGCCTCGTCCTTGCGGCGGCCGGTGACGTCACCCTCGACCGCCTGGCTGAGCTCGCAGATAACGTTCATGAGGCCACCTCCCCGTCCGTCACTGCTGTTTTGCCGCCAAGAGACCCAGCGATGGCGCGCCTTGAGGCCCGTCTCGAAGAGCTTGCCGCCTCAGTCGCCACACTCCGGAGCCGCCCTCTGGAGACCCGTCCGTCTCGTCTTGATCATCGCGCTCTTTCGCGCTCACGTCAAGCTCGGAGTCCCAGCCCTACATCTCTCTGCTGGTACCACAGGCGTTTTCGCCACCGGGCCACGAAGTGGTCTCGTTTCCTTCGCTTCTGAGGCGTTAAGCCTACAATATATTTATATATAGTTATTTATATAACTATACAGTCGTCTAAGAAATCTCGCTACGAGTATAAACACTACATTGAACCGATATTTGCCCGCACGAATGCCTAAAAGTATTCATTTTTTCCTAATACGATTACTGATTGGAACGCACTGCCTCATGACTGTTCTTTGCTTTCCTCTACTTTGCTTGCCTCCCCTGAGTAATTTCAACCACCTGTTGGCACTGCCTGTGACGCGCTATGTTGTTGAATCTGTGTGTTGCTTCTTTCCTCCTGTGCCTATTTAGCGTTGTGTAAGTGTTGTTCGTCGTTTTTTAGTAATTGTTTTGTCGTTATGCATGCATTTTCTTCTTTCAGGGTCCAAGATATGTGCTTCAGTGTTTTGTACTGTGCCTTTATGCTTGGACCGTATTTGTTCCGCAGTATGTGATAAATGAATAAATAAGAAATATCACTACATTTAGGGGTTTTTTTACTACCAAATTCGGCACACAACTATCCCCGGCTTGCAGACCTCTCATTGTCGGAGTATATATATAGCAGAACGAATGTGTACGTGTATAGTCACAGGCCCGTGCATTTTTCCTATCCCCTTCCATTCAACCACTTACTACTACCATATATATAGAGGTCCCGTAACCGGACATTTTTACTTCGTGGTTACACAATATATGTTTGGAGGTAAAGAGAGGTTAAGGGCGCAACTAATTTTAGTGGCCGCTCTCTCGGATATGATATCACACCGAGAGGCGCCATCTTGAATTCTGGAAACCAAAACTATGCCGCTATTTCGTTGCCTGACGTCAAAATCACGTGGTTTCTCTTCTATCCGCCATACTGGAGAGTGAGGTTATCATTGGCAGCCAAATTCGGCCGCCATCTTTGATTATAAAATCCTAAATTATGCCGCCATCTTGGAATATGACGCCATCATTGCCACCCGACTTCGGCCGCCATCTGGGATTATGACGTCGTACTGACGTGGCGGTTTACGTCGGCCACTATATTGGATTAATTAATGACGCCATCAGTTAGCATTATTGGTCTACATCTTAAATTTATAAGTCACATCACCAATCAATCAACACTTGGATATATCAGTGGCGTCACCTGTCAATCACCAATTCGATATAGTAATGATGTCACCAATCATTCAGCAATTGGGTTTCTAATTGATTTACTATGGGGGCCGCCATCTTGAATTCCTCGCACTAAGAAAAAATCACGCCGAAGGGAGGTAGTAGCGGACAGAAAGGAATCGAGAAACGCGATGAGTAAGAGATATAGCGGCGCTGGCATCGCCAGCATCGCTGACGAAGATGAAGTTGGCACGACCTGCCTCGCACAGAACAGAACGCTTTCGGCAACCAGCCTCGCTAGCAGCTGTGAATAAAGAAAGCTTCACCCCAAGGAGAAGCCGAAAGAAATTGGACGCGCACCCTCCAAGGCTGTCGCATGCAACTGCAAGAAGCTTCAAAGGACTGTCATAGTGGGCAGCTCTCTATGTACTGCTTTATTGTCCTCGAATACCTTAATTAAATGAGTTGTTAAAGTTTAGACAGATTTTTAAATAACTCAAAACGAACGAAGCATATTTGCGTTGCGAAGAGAACAGAGTCGTTTTCCGAAAACTCACTGGAAGCTGCTGCAATGTGCTCGGTAATCTACGCGACGTACTCGAGCATTCCCTAGTGAGCGTTAAATGAACGCGAGATTCTTGTGGTCTAGTGGCAACACTTTTGCACACTGGGCACTTAGCAAGTCGTCTACGCTGGGCCACCGATCTGTGCGCGCTTGTGTCCTCGGAGCGAAAGGTGAAATACGATTCCTGCCCGAGAAATCACTTGATGAGGAGCAGTGAAATTACACTTACCTCTCACACATCGGTCTTCCCTACGTCGAAGCGTACTTGGCGCCTCGGCGTCGATGAAGACAAATTGGCGTTGAAAAGGAAAGCAAAGTGTAGCCGTCACCAGAGCAGCGCACGCAATGGCGTAGGAGTATAAAGATGACCCCAGGCACCTACCGAGTCCAAAGCGCGTATTTCTAAATCTTCGGGGGAGGGGTGTGGGGTGGAGGGTGTATGAGCACCAGCACAATTTGCTTCGCTGCACACATACCACTGGTCCCCCTACTTTTGATCCCAGAGATCTCAATTGTAGCACAGTTTCCTTTTCCGCATAATTTTGCAAAGAAAGAGCGCTGCATAAGCTCATTTTCACATCTGCTGGCCGACCGTAATGCTTTGCACCCCCCGCAAATGTGGCATTGTGAATAAAATGGCAGTCAATTTTCAAAAATGCTTTAGCAGGTTTTAATTCTCAATTTCAGAGGCCATATTGCATTTGCATAATTCAATCTCGATAGTGATCTGTTGTAACCCAAGAACCACTTGATAAAAATCTTAGCAGGTGCAAGCTACGGCCTGGAGTACTACGGCTCTGTGGGCAGCCCTGAACCGAAGCGGATACTAAAAAAGCGCGCTACTGACACTGGTCTCTCCGCTCATTTGCAACGTTTCAGAAACGCTATAAAAAAACAACAATGTCCTTAACGTCTGACAAAAAAAAACGGTGCTGTGATGTACCCGTGTTACCGGTGGCGGCTCAGGTGCCCACCGGAACAGTAACAGAGATATTGCGTTCTTTCCAATAACAAATTATTATTGATCATGCACGCATGAAAGTAAGCAGCAGCGTCGAATAATGGCAACCTTTGTGTTGTTTTTGTTGTCTTCAAGGAAGTTATTAATGCGTTTGACGGTAACTCAATGCTGAAAGAGTGAACCGCTGTGTAGTGTTACGTTTTGCTGCCTAATAGAATGTTCAAGTTTTCTCCCCTGTAACGTCTAGGGGTAAATACGGACGATTCCTCCGTTATTGCTATCAAGCATGGTCTCCCCGTCCGTGTTTTGCAAAAATGCAAATGGTTTCCCTGTGTCACGTAGTAATTATCCGTAAATTTAGACTTTTTTTTACAGTGCACCGCATCTTGCTTACGTCATATATTCGTGCTGCACTATAAACATTAATGAATTGTTACCTTATTTTCCACACAGCCTAGAGTCACAAGATGTGCAATACATTACTTCAGTGTTGGCCTGACAGGCACATGCAAAGAGCCCTAAAAATTAATTCTTTTTGCGAAGAGCCGCGATATAAAAAAGGTACGACATTTTTTTTATTTTTTCCAAATGGCTGCCCGTAAGAGTGAATCCCACTGATACAGCGATGTCTCACTGTGTCCGTGCATTGGTAACCATAAGGGAAGCTGTCATTAGGGGCAGAAATGGGAGGCGTCACGAGCCGCACTTGGACTCGCGATGAGCCGCAGTTTGGTCACCGCTGCACTAGTTCTTAAATGTAAAGGCTGCACGAACGGGACAAGCAGAACAGAGGGCGAGCGCCACTATTTATGTCAGAACAATGGTACCATTCGCCCCGACACAATGTTGTTTATTCTTTGTTTTGGTTTGTTTATGGTTTTAGCGTCCTGAAACGACCAAGCTATAAGTGACGCCATATTGGAATGTAGCAGTCATACAGGCATTGCGGAGTCAGGGTGTAAAAGAGCCTTATGTCTATATATATATATATATATATATATATATATATATATATATATATATATATATATATATATATATATATATATATATATATAGACATAAGGCTCTTTTACACCCTGATTCCGCAATGCCTGTATGACTGTATATCTATATATATATATATATATATATATATATATATATATATATATATATATATATATATATATATATATATATATATATACAAGCAGGGGGTGAAGGTCGGATGGATCCGGTACAACATAAACGCAATAGAGTAGGCGCACGGGGGGTGGAAAGTTCCAATCTTTATTCTAACGTTTCGACCAGGGTCTGGCCTTCGTCAGAGTATATGGTACAGGCGAAAGACACAGCTTTTATAAGTACACGCACGTGGTGATGGAAACATTCAGGTTGGCAGATAGCAGCGGCAAACATCTCAGTGTGAGTCGGCAGTGGAAGAAAGTGTTAGTAAGCACAGTCAAGCATGATTAAAGAATCATGAAGTATCATTGCAGTCAGATCTTTGCGAAAGAATTGGTCGTGTGCTCAAATACACCAGAAAAGGCGAACAACAACAGAAAAAAAGGAAAATCAGATAGATGAAAACATAGGTAACATTGGGGAAAAATGAGTAAAAAATAATCATTGGAAATGAAACATATATATATATATATATATATATATATATATATATATATATATTGTTACGTCCGGGGTTTATTCAAACCACGACTGGCGACTGACAGACAAGTTGGGGTCCAATCTCCAAGCACGAGACGCCAACAACCACCTCGTTCTCCTCTTCCTCTCTCTACCCAGCGATGCCGACCAAATAGACTAGGCATCGCCTCTTCGTGAGCGTCACACACTATATATATATATATATATATATATATATATATATATATCAACTGCACGGCTATCATAGTCCTCCCTAAAGTCAGCTATAAAATTCCAATAAGGATGGGCGTCAGGCAAGGAGACACGATCTCGCCAATGCTTTATTTACCGTCTGTTTACAGGAGGTATTCCGAGACCTGAATTGGGAACAGCTGGGAATACGAGTTACTGGAGAATGCCTAAACAATCTGCGATTCGCTGATGACATTGCCTGGCTGAGTCACTCTGGAGGTGAACTGCAAATCATGATCAAAGTGTTAGACAGGCAGAGCAGGATCGCTCGGTATAAAATTAACATGCAGAAAAGCAAAGTAATTTTCAACAGTCTAGCAAGGGAACCGCAGTTCACCGTTGGCAGCGAAGGGCTAGAAGTGGTAAAAGAATACGTCTACTTAGGGCAGGAAGTGACAGCTTATCCGGATCATCAGAGGGAGATACCTAGAAGGATAAGAATGGAGTGGAGGGCATATGGCAGGTTCTCTGAGATTATGAATAGCAGTTTACCAATATCCCTCAAGAGAAAAGTGCACAACAGCTGTATCTTACCGGTACTCACCTACGGGGCAGAAACGTGGAGGCTAGCGAAAAGGGCTCCGCTTAAGTTAAGCACAACGCAGCGAGCCATAGAAAGGAAAATGATAGGTGTAACATTAAGAGACCGGAAGCGGGCAGAATGGGTGAGAGAACAAACACGAGTTAATGACATCCTAGTCGAAATCAAGAGGAAGAAATGGACTTGGGCAGGGCATGTAATGCGAAGGCAAGTTAACCGCTGGTCCTTAAGGGTAACGGAGTGGATTCTAAGAGAAAGTAAGCGTAGCAGGGGGCGGCAGAAGGTTAGGTGGGCGGATGAGATCAAGAAATTTGCAGGCATAGGGTGCATGCAGCTGGAAAAAGACATGGTTACTTGGAGAGACATGCGACAGGACTTTTCCCTGCAGTGGCTGTAGTCAGGCTGCTGATGATGATATTGGAATGCTCCGGAGAGCTTCGACCACCTGGGCTTATTTAACGTGCACTGGCATCGAACAGTTCACGGGTTTCTTTAATTTCGCATCCACAAAAATGGGACCATCAAAGCCAGGACTGAACCCGCATCTTTCAGGTCAGCAGTCGAGCACCATAAGCACTGAGCCACTGCGGAGGCTGAACGTATGTTGTAGTAAAGTGCTACGCAAAGCAAAGGGTAAAATATGCCTGCGATACGATTGTTGCGCAATGAAATATTTCACTGATTTGGTATGTGAAATGCAATGAATAATTAAACACATTCTAATGCGAAGGAATCCTTTATTTGCCATGTGCATGCCGTGCATGTAGTTAAACGTCGACGCAAACCGACTTTTTTTTCCTTTCCTGGCACACTCCACTTGTGTAAAACTGCGTCTGCATAGTGTGAGGAAATATTTGGCGTATCTGCAAACAGAACACAGTGCATAGTGTTAACCGCTCAATCCGCAACAAAATCAGTGCTGTTGAAATTCCCGATCTTGCTATAGCCACAGAGAACCTGCAAACACATCGAGCCCACTTATAACGCCCGCGCGTGTGAATGCTTAGTTATTACAAACCAGGGTGCAGCTATCGTCATAATATGCATTAGGGGTGCTTCAAGGAGTTTCAGGCCTAGCGAACAACCGTGGCTGCCCCACTAGGTTGTAACGAAACACGGAAGAGCCGTAACTCGCCTTCGCGTTAAAAAAACACCCTCTCCTCGCTACCGCGTATACTCAAGAGCGACTCCCTGCTCTCTAGATGACCCTGAAGAAAGTGTCAAGCTAGCAAAAACAACAAAACTGTGGCGTTGCAACTGGAACTAACCGCCGGCTAAGTGCGCGCTCACAAGCTACGAAGTCAGTCTGCGCCTGCTGTCTGCCGGCTGCACAATGTGCCAAAAGTGGAAGCGGAAGCGTTATAAGCCCGGAGCTAGGTAGCGTTGAAAGCGAAACTACTGTCAAGGCGCTTAATTGGGCTAGTTGGTTATACTGAATACCGACATATTGAGTAGAGCGAAACAGAAGAAGAGAAACGACATTATACAGGTTCTGCACACGCCAGTTTGGCCAACCAATGACAGCAGTTCTATTTCAATGCCAGTCACAAGGTTTGCCTCGCAGGCGCACCCGGTGACATGGCGTGGGCCGACTGTCCAATCGGATCTCAGACCTCTGCTCTTGCGTGTAGGCTGCGCGATGACAACGGACAGTGCAGAGCGGTTGAACAGTGAGCTCCAAAGAATGACAACTGAATGTAATCGTACAGATACAGATGATTTTCGAAAGAATTGTTTCTGACCTGGTTCTTAGGTGCAAGCGTCTCTACTTCCGCGCAAAGGTTGTTTTATGAACGCAGTAGCTGCGGCGAGGCGTCACTTTATTTTGAGCCTGATAAGCTGCTCGAGTGCTTTTTTATTGTTTTTGAAATACCCTCAGGGCCATACGGCATTATAGAAGGGAGTGCTTCTACAATGTAGTAAAACATAAAAATATGAGCACAATATTAGAAAAGGTTGCCAGTTATACAGCGTTAGCTAAGGCATCTTGAAATAAACGGTGATCATCGATTAGTGCCAGTGGTGCGGGAAGGTGATCCCACTCGTCGGATGTCCGGGGTAAAAAGGAATGAAAGTAGGTTTTCGTTCTGCAGAATGGTATTCCAACCTTGTGGGCGTGATCCATCCGTGATTACACGTACTATGGGGTTGAAATAAGTTCTTCGCGTAGATAAGAATGGTGAAAAAGTTTATGAAAAAGGCGCAGACGAAGTGCTCGACAACGGGACGCAACGGATGGCAGACCGAGAAACACACGAGGGTGAGGCATGACGCACGTTCTGCGCGCATAATCACTGCGGCAGCTTCGCCGTTGCATGCTTACAACATTGTCGAAGATCGGAGACGAGGATGCCGACACACCATCAGTTGCCGCGAGCGCCTTAATACCTACTGCTAATATTGTCTCCCGAAACCGACTTGTGAGCAGAGGCGATTACGGCCAGGAGCACATGACAGCACTGGGGAGCTTATGAAGCTTTTTAATGGGGCCACCTTTGACGGTATAGACGTGCACAATGGTCGAGTTGAAAAAAACAAACTCCACTTCTGCTTAACTTTGTATCGTTGGCTGAACTTCGATTACAACTAACGCATCTCGCGTTGCAGTCAGTTTCGTTATAAGTTGGCAAGACTGTACATCCATATGTTCAACAAGTTCGACTATAAATCTGGCACATCTCCCATTTCTCCCACAACGTTTTTGATGCACTCACAACGTACGTTTTGAAACTGCAGAGTATTGGTTTCACGACATTAGGGGTCCGAATTTGAAGCACGTTTTTTTCCTAGGACGAAATAATATTTTCTTGGTCGATCATACAAAGCGTTCCGTGTGGCAAATTACAGTCTTTCAACTGCTTCGAGCGCACTTCTTGTAGAAGACAAAAAAAGGAAGCAGTGGTCCATTGGCAGCATCAATGAGCTAGCTAACGATTCGACAAGAGTTGCTTCTTTCAGTCTAAGCAAAATTCATTTTGAAACGAATGATAGCGGAATGGGGCTCCCCGTCGACCGCTGTTTATTTTGTTTTGTGCTTGAAAGAATGCCTCCTTGATCCCTCTTCTATCTTGTGGGAGAGTTGGCTTTGGCGTTACTGTTCATGAAGGATCATTCCTATCATTTCTTTTTGCGTCAGGGATACTCAAGTCCAATTTTACACGTAAAACCTTTGAAAACTGGAAAATTGTAAGACACTGCTATGAAAATTTATAAGAGAGCTCCATTATCCTGATATGTAAGAAAATCTTCCTTTAAAGTGTTTCCAGCGATCGCATCGACCAGTTAAGACTGCCATAGAAAGCCAATGGGGAACGCTTTTGACGAAAGAAACGTGAATAAAAAAAAACACAAGACCTGCCGTCAGGTGATCTGCGGATATACTGACTGAGAAATCTTACATTAGATAAAAAAAATTGCGTTCATGAACGGTTTTGCACTCAAAAATGTTTTTTTCGTGAATTGCTGGGTATGTATTTTAAAATAAATTGTTTGAAAGGTGATGCAAGCCATTGTGCACATTATTTAAAATAGTATTCGAGTCTTATAATAATGAATATAAATATGCAAATAGCCGTATATCTGTGTGTAGCACGGCCTGCAGCCTCTAGAGGCTTAGGCGCGATGTTCCTAATTAAGATCCGTGCACACTGTCGACGAATTTACATCGCGCTACTGTGGCTTTTCAATTTTGGAAGGTAGTTCCAAATTTTGGAAGGTAGTTTCGCTAATAAAGAAATTTCTGGAATATAGGGACGGATTTTCGCTAATGCTTTCGGCAGGAAGCCATTAGAACAAGCACCAAATTTACAATTACATACTTTACTGACACTGATACTGCAGCTCGGCTCACCATCACAAACGAACATAATACTCAATCGAAATAGGGCGTGTTTCATTGACGCATTAACTTCAGATCATTTTGGAGCCTTGCCACTTTGTTGGCTATATATATATATATATATATATATATATATATAATATATATATATATATATATATATATATATATATATATATAATCACCACAAATTGAAGAAACATAACAGGATTTAATTCACGACGTTTCGGCTGGAGGACCAGCGAAAAAGGCTGGTCCTCCAGCCGAGACGTCGTGAATTAAATCCTGTTATGTTTCTTCAATTTTTGGTGATTTTATATTGTATTGACCAAATCAGCTGCCAGAAATCACTTTTGGTGTATACATACATATATATATATGTATATATATATATATATATATATATATATATATATATATATATATATATATATATATATATATATATATATATATATATATATATATATATATATATATTGTAATGAAGACGACGAGCATATGCGCGAGCCGCATGGTCATCACCTGGTACATGCTCCTGGCTGGACTAGCTGCCCGGAGACTGCTGTTGGCCCTGCTCCCATTAAGAAGCTTCTCAGAATAAACCCCACTTTACATTTGGTGGAGGTGCCGGGTAACGTCCTCTCGCCCTGGAACTCCGCAACCGAACGCTACCCCCTACCGCGATGCCTAACCACCAAGCCGTCGAAGTGAGCCCGGCCGCCGTCATCTGTGCTGGTTCTCTCCGCCAGCGAGACCCCACTATCTTCAGTGGCACGGACGACCATGATGTTGAGGATTGACTCGCATGGTATGAGCGGGTGAGCACATACAACAAGTGGGACGCGTAAACCAAACTTAACAATGTGATTTTCTATCTCACGGGCGTTTCGAATCTGTGGTACCGTAACCACGAGGCGGCCATTACATCATGGTGTGTTTTCAAATCTAACTTCTCAGTGGAGTTCGGCCGTCCGGCTGGCATAAAACTCTGTGCCGAACAGCGCTTGCGTGCGTGGTCGCAGCAGGTTGGCGAGAACTTCACGAGTTACATCGATGATCTCGTCGATCTGTGCAAGAGGGTGAACGCTCAGATGCCCGAAGCCGACAAGATCATGCATATTCTCAAGGGCATTGATGACGACGTCTTTCAGATGTTGTTGGCGCGAGACCTGCGCACCGTCGCGGAAGTCGTCACCCTGTGTCAGAGCTTCGACGAACTACGCAAGCAGAGGGCTCTGACACGCGAACACACCACGAACGTCGACTCGCTTGCTGGCCTGAACGATGCAAGAGACCAGTCATCGCTCCTACCGCACATCAAGAGCTTCATCAGAGGAGTTCCTCTCCAGCTCTCGCTTATTTCACTCCAACAAGAGCCATCACCACACATAACTAAGAATTTGCGGCACATCATTCAAGAACAGGTCGGTGAGGCTCTCCCGCAAGCCCCTCAGCCCACACCTCTTGCGGCCCCGCTGACATATGCGGACTTTGTTGCGCGACCTCGTCCACCTACCTATGCTCCCCTCCTGGTCCCGTTCGAGAGCCCGCTGCTTTTATTCCGCCGCCTGCTCATCTGCGAACCTCCTGAGGCGCGCCTGATAATAATCGACCGCCTGCTCAACTGGGAAACTCCTGGCGCACACCTGACAATCGCCCGACCTGCTACTTCTGCGGCTTGCCACGTTATGTGGCGCGGCTTTGCCGTCGACGCATGAACGTCTCACGAACACCTCCTGAAGTTTTCACTTACTGGTCCCAGCGTCAGTACCTACCTCCTGCTGAGCCACCCCTAAGCCGCTCTCTGTCCTCTGAGCGCACCTCCTTCTCTGGACGCCGTTCGCCTTCTCCACGTCGGCGCTCCATCTCTCCGATGCGACGGCGTCCCTCGACCACTCAAGAGGAAAACTAGGTGCCGCAGTTCCTGAGGCGAGAACTTCGCAGTCGACGAAATTTGAAAGGCCTCGTCTGTCTGCCGCCAATTTAATTGAAGTTTTTGTAGAAGGCGTATCTGTGATGGCGCTTGTCGACACCGGCGCTGCGGTTTCTGTCATGGGTGCAGCGCTTTGCCGACCTTTGAGGAAAGTGAAGAAGCCTCTTTCTGGCCTGTCGTTACGAACTGCAAGTGCGCACCTCATCCAGCCGTTAGCAGCGTGCACTGCTCGAGTAGTCATAGCAGACATTCTATATTTGGCTGAGTTCATCGTTCTGCCGTCATGTTTGAATTCGATCATCTTGGGCTGGGACTTCCCATCGCTTCATGACGCGGTCATCGACTGTGCTCGGGCTCAAGTAGCGCTCTCCACGTTGCCGAATCCGTGCAAGAGACTGAAATTTGCGGTGCCCCTGTTCTTGCCAAAGCTTTTGTCGCCGACAGTACCGATATTCCTGCGTGCTCTTCCGTAATTGTGCCTCTCTCTTGTGCTTGTGTTCGCGATGCCAGCGTCCTCTTCACGCCGTCTCCTACTTTTCGGCGTCTCCATTGTCTGCCGCTGCCTTATGCCCTGCTCCCTTTCTCCACCGGCCTCACCGCACTGTGAGCCTTCAATCCATTTTCAAGCCCCTTCATTTTGCGCAGTGGAGAATGCGTCGGCACCGTCCAGCTCTTTGATTCTGTTTTCAACCATCCCAACGCTGCCGCAGAATCACCACCGGTCGCCATGGGCGCCCTCAGCTCACCTACTCCTGCGCCCGTCCCAATGTTGACCGACCTAATCCTTCGCTCTATCGACGCCACTCTACCTCCATCTCAGCGAACCCAGCTTTTTGCGCTACTTGAGCAGTTTCGCTCGTCCTTCGATTGCCACCAAAGCTCTTTGGGGCGCACGTCGACTGTCGAGCATTGCATTGACACCGGCGCCCATGCCCCATTGCGACAGCGCTCATATCGTGTTTCCGCCGCTGAACGAAGAGTTATTGAAGAACAAGTAGACACTATGCTTCAGAGCGGCGTTATTCAGCCTTCCACCAGCCCCTGGGCCTCCCCGGTTGTCCTCGTCAAGAAGGATGGCTCCGTTCGGTTTTGCGTCGATTACCGCCGCATTAATAAGATCACACGCAAAGACGTCTACCCTCTGCCCCGTATTGATGACGCCCTGGACTGTCTACAAGGCGCTGAGCTCTTTTCTTCCCTTGATTTGCGCTCTGGTTATTGGCAGGCCCCAATGGCAGCTGCAGATCGTGCCAAAACCGCGTTCGTGACCCCTGACGGCCTCTTCGAGTTTACCGTCATGCCTTTCGGCCTGTGTAACGCTCCTGCTACTTTCGAGCGAATGGTGGATACCATTTTGCGTGGCCTCAAGTGGAAGACGTGTCTGTGCTACCTGGACGATATCGTTATCCTTTCACCTAACTTCCAAACGCATCTATCTCGCCTGCGGGACGTCTTGACTTGCCTCACAAACGCAGGCCTGCAGCTAAATTTAAAAAAATGCACCTTTGGAGCCCATGAACTGACAATATTAGGTCACGTTGTGTCGAAAGACGGTGTACACCCTGACGCAGCGAAACTTCGTGCCATGACTGAATTTCCCAAACCTTCCACCACTAACGAACTTCGCAGCTTCCTAGGGCTCTGCTCTTATTTTAGGCGTTTCATTCGCAGCTTCTCCTTAATTGCTGCCCCTTTGACTCAGCTGCTCGGCGCCAATGTCGATATTTCAGCTTGGTCACCCGCCTGCGACGACGCCTACAACACTTTACGTCGTCTCCTCACGGCACATCCCATCTTGCGCCATTTCGACCCGGCGGCCCCGACTGAAGTTCACACGGATGCCAGTGGTATTGGTCTCGGTGCAGTGCTCGCTCACCGCAAATATGGATACGACGAATATGTCGTTGCCTATGCAAGCCTCACTACTCTGTGACTGAAAAAGAGTGCCTTGCCATTGTGTGGGCCTTAGGCAAGTTTCGCCCTTAAGTGTACGGCCGTCCTTTCGACATCGTTACGGATCATCACGCCCTTTGTTGGCTTTCCTCCTTGAAATATTCTTGCAGCCGCCTGGCGCGATGGGCGCTGCGTCTTCAAGAATACAACAACCGAGTCGTGTACAGGTCGGGCCGCAAACATCAGGACGCCGACGCCTTGTCTCGCTCCCCGCTCCCCGCTGAACTTGCCAGCCTCTGCGAAATCGGAGCTCCTGAGCCATCTCCCACAGTCAGTTACATGCCTTCTGAACAGCGCAAGGATCCTTGGATTCGTGCTCTTCCGGACTTTCTTTCCGACCCATCGGTAGTTAAACCATCCCGCGCGCTGCGCCGTCAAGCTTCCCATTTTGAGATTGGAGATAACCTGCTTTATCACCATAATTATCCTTCTGATGGACGAGAATGGCTCCTCGTCATTCCTCGCCACATACGGTCCTATATTTGCTCATGTTTTCACACTGACTTGCAATGCGGTCACGCAGGCCTTTTCAAGACTTACACGCGCCTCCGCCTCCGCTACTACTGGCGTGGCATGTACAATTTTGTTTTGAAATACGTACGCTCGTGCCTCGACTGCCAACGCCGCAAGACACCCACTACCCGTACTGCTGGCGAGTTGCAGCCGCTATCTTGTCCGCCTCACCCTTTCGACCGCGTTGGCATTGATTATATGGGCCTATCCCCTATACTGTTTCTGGCAAACGATGGATCATTGTTGCCGTCGATCACCTCACGCGGTATGCTGAAACCGCCGCGCTCTCTGCTGCCATGGCACAGGATGTGGCATCCTTTCTTCTGCGTCGGTTCATCCTTCGACACAGTGCCCCTCGAGAACTCCTCAGCGACAGAGGCCGTGTCTTCCTATCTGTCATCAAATCTCTACTCTGTGAGTGCAACGTCATCCATCGGACTTCCACCGCTTACCACCCGTTTACCAACGGCCTCACTGAACGCTTTAACCGCACTCTGGGGGACATGCTGGCAATGTACGTCGGTTCGAACCACACGACTCGGGACCTTATTCTCCTGTATATTATGTTCGCGTACAATACTGCTACGCAGTCTACGACAGGATTTTCTCCTATCTTCCTCCTTTATGGCCGCCATCCCTCCGTTCCCATTGATACTGTTCTCCCCTACCACCCTGACGCATCTGAGTGCACCACCGTTTCCGAAGCCGCCAGGGACTCCGAACACTGCCGCCAGATCACCCGGTCGCTCACGACTGCTACCCAGTCCCTTAAAAACGCGCCACGGTGATCAAAGTCCCCAGCATTTCTAGCCCGGCTCTCTTGTCCGGCTACGGATACCTCCCAGTACTCCGGGCCTCTCCGGAAACTGATGGCTAAATATCAAGGACCATATCGTGTCTTGGAACAAACATCTCCAGGCAACTATATTGTTGAGCCCCTAACGCCGTCACCCGATCTCAGATGCCGCGGCCGTTAGACTGTACATGTCCAGCACCTCAAGAGATACTACGACCCTGCTGTATTGTCCGCCCCTTAAGTCGCCAGGATGGCTCCTCTTCTGTCCGGGGGCCACTGTGAAGAAAACGACGAGCATATGCGCGAGCCGCATGGTCATCGCCTGGTACATGCTCCTGGCTGGACTAGCTGAGCTCGGACCTGCTCCCTGTTCGCCCTGCTCCCGTTAAGAAGCTTTTCAGAATAAACCCCACCTTACAATATATATATATATATATGTATATATATATATATATATATATATATATTATATATATATATATATATATATATATATATATATATATATATATATACGGTGGGTTGTTTTTTCTGCTGCTTTATCAGTAATTTTTTTTAAGCGATAGATTAATCTTAGTATCATTATCCCACTTATTAGCACAACACATTAAAAATAAAAAATTAAACATTCCCCTATGCGCCTTGGTTTCGGTGACTGTTGGCTCCCTTCATAAGTTATATATATATATATATATATATATATATATATATATATATATATATATATATATATATATATATATATATATTGTTTAATTTTCAGTAATGCATCTGAAATGCAAATTAGTAATTATTACATCATAATTTCATGAAAATAAAACGTTATTTATAGACTTCTGCTCCAGATTCGGTGCTTTTTCACTAATCCCGTGAAGCTCGCCGCGGTGTATCGGTGACTATAGCTTTCGACGGCCGATCCTAAGGTCGCGGATTGATCAGAGGCGGCGGGGGCAAAATATACTCGACGCACGCAAAATATAAAATCGCCTGTGGGCTGTATCATCTCACCGTATGCCAATGAACCACGGCTGATCTGATTCTTTGAGGTGCCCCCCACTACGGCGCCCATCGCAGCCCGTGTGCCACTTCAAGGCGTTTTTCTTTGTCCTTACTGATGGTTCGAAATAAGCCAGAGCAAGCGACCTCAACTTCTTGAGCAAGGTACACTTCTGCGTACCGGACACATCTTTCAGTAAGCAACTCGCATTCCCATTCACGTAAATGGCGTGCCCTTACACTAGGTTACAACATTGAACTGATTCTTTAGGGCCGCTTAGTTATTTGCGGAATATCTAGAATTGAAAAAACGCCCCGTGTATTGAACAGACTTGTGTACTAAACTGGTTTAATGGACGACTAATGTAATTGAATGCTAATAAATGGAAAGTCATGAATGTGTCATCTCCCGATTTATAGACCGGTACTTTTTTCCTAAATAGCACATGTCATGAATCTATTAGCAGGCATTCTCAGTTCCGTTTCATTTGTTTTTAAATATAAATTTCTTTCTACCGAATTTCTTTCTAAATTTCCTTCATTCTTTCTAATTCTGCGGAACACCTTTGCGTGTTGTTTTTTTTAATGATAGCCTTTCATTGCATGTTCACTTTATGAACAAAAATATTCTTCTGCATTAAATGTGTCCATCGATGACGTCCACGCTTTTGCACTACCTGCGCTAATAGTTTTAAGGCAGAAGAAAGTGCAATAAAGTTTTTCAAATTTATTTTTTCTGTTTTGGATTGTAAGAATTACGGCTCGTAATTTTTCTGGCCCTGAGGGTGTATAAAAAACATGAAGTAAATTTGTGGCTCTAAGCGGCACCAATTTACCTTCGCACTGAGACCATCCTAAAACCGGCAAGATAGGATCTCCGGATGGTTTTTTGGTTTTTGGTGTTTGGGGAAAGGAAATGGCGCAGTATCTGCCTCAAATATCGGCGAACACCTGAACCGCGCCTTATGTTAGGGGATCGAGGCGGGAGTGAAAGAAGAAAGGACGAAAGAGGTACCGTAGTGGTTGGCTCCGAGTAATTTCGACCACCTGGGCATCTTTAACGTGCACTGACATCGCACAGCACACGGGAGCTTTAGCGTTTCGCCTCCGCCGAGAAGCGGCTGCCGCGGTAGGGTTCGAACCCGGGAACTCCGGATCAGCAGCCGAGCGCCTAACCACTGAGCCACCGCGGCGGGTGTCGGCAGATTTTATTCTCAGGATGCCATTTTTCAAGCCTTGGCGAGAGTTATACGTGTCTTTCTCAGGCAGAAGACAGGCAGAAGTTCAATACGTGATGCGAAAGGCGCCACTCTCAGCTCGACGCCATGCAATATCCTACCTGCGTCTCTCTGCAATATGTCCAGCTCCATGTGTCATGCTGTGTCCTGTGCATGCCTTAGTTCAAGTGTACCATTAACGAAGAAAAGTTTGTGTTCTAGTTAACGCACTATTCTCGTTATTGTGCTATATCTGCAGGTGAATGACATCAGTTTCGGCAACTCTAGGCTCGATTGTTCAGCAAAAGTTTTGTGTAAAATAGTACGAGAGCCAAAACCACACGATTTACACAGAGCAAAACCTTGCCTATAAAAAGATGTGGGCGTGTTTTGGGCTCAACACGCGGTATAGAACAATAATATATGGTTCAAAATGGGGTGGATGTAAGTACGTGCAGTTAAACTCATTGGATTTCATCGTCATCTTTCTGACTCCTGGTTGCGGCAGCTTTGGGAGCTGAGGAACACAGAGCCCGGTGGTTCACGCTATGTGTTTTGCTCTCTGTATGACAATGATGCGTGTAATCTCATTTGCTGCCCTCTGGCGGTTTTCTGCAATCTTTTATTTATTTTCAGGATCACAATGCTACTTCAAAACCCACACTGATCAATACATATTGTTTACTTCAGTAGATTGGGTAATTTTTAAGTTTTAGAAGTCTTACCAGGCATGGTTTTCCAGAAGGGTAATAGAGGACCTTAGTCGGGATTCCGGACTGGCACTCAACTTCGCAGCCAATAGGGTCACGATCATCGAAAAACTGTTTTTAGAAATTGTAACAGCAAATAAAAAGGTTAGAGAAAGTACCTAAGCTGCTCTTTAAAAAAAATCTGCAGCAATGTTGTAAGAACGAACTTGTAGGAAGTGTATAATACAAAAATCTCACCGTCATTTTTATGAGATTTAAGTACTGAATCACACAGCAAAAACAAACAATTATAGCGGTAGTGGTTATTGCAGCATTTTTGTTCAGTTTATAGTTCTTTGGCTATATGTAACAAACAGCCTCAAACGTTTCATTCAATACAGCTATATAAAGTCACAGGTGTGGCGCAAACTTTTCACATACGATTCATTTCCGTGACAAAATACATAGTTCTGGTTTAAAATACTTTGCTCTAGGTGTTATCTTCATCTCTTGAATTTTAAATATTCTTACAAAACAAAAATTGTTAAGGTGTCCACTCATACAAGAGAACAAGTTTACTGTCTCACTCAGTGCAAGATTTGATGATAGCTGAATAAAACCACGTGTTCTTGCAGAATGTATCTTATGGCCGGAAGTGCTGCTGTCTTCAAAGCGTACAAATATAAGGAGGTTGAACTAAGTCCTTTTTTGAAAAAGATTGACTAGTATTGTTTGTGAAAAATACAATAGAAAGTAAACTCATTGTGGGTTTTTGATTTCATTCTACTCAAAGTTAAAACAGGCGCATAGCTTTTATCCTAGTCATAAAATAAAAATTAGTACCTTTGGTTATTCTCCCGTTTGCCGTGAGAGCGATACTAGCGGAGCAGTCGCGCCAGCCTGCGAAACACTTTATTATGGCAATTCGATCTCATGGGTCGTATTCTTACCAGCATGAACTAGAAAACCTTGTTTTATGGGAGCCGTGTTAACTTTCTATCCTGCCATAAGCATTTTTCTTTACTCTAAGTTCTGTTCATCGTTGTGCCGCTTTTTCAACAACGCTTGCCGAATTTTATATCCCGCTTTCTCTGGGTAGTATTTAACAGATACGGCAGTTCTTTATACTTTGAAATCTTCTGCATAATTACGAAAAACAACAGTAATTCTTCAAATACGTTGCACTACAGCAGAAAATTACATATGACCAATACTTTTTCTGGCCTGCCACGAACTGTTTCAGCTCCCCTAACCGATATTCGCAGATCCGCATCCTGCCATCCTGGTTGACACCTTGAAGGGATGCATTTCTTTGAAACAGTGCGTACGTAATTTCCAGGCAGCGGCCGGTCTAGAATATTACTATAAAAGGCTGTGCTGAAGGCCTATATATATATATATATATATATTTATATATATATATATATATATATATATATATATATATATATATATATATATATATAATATATATATATATATATATATATCACGGAGTTAATTAAGATAAGCGCTGGTCCTTAATTGTAGCGGATTGAATTCTAAGAGAAGGCAAGCGTAGTAGGGGGCGGCAGAATGTTAGGTGGGCGGATGACATAAAAGTATTCGCATTGATACGGTGGCCGCAGCTGGAAAAGGACAGTGTTAATTGGAAAGGCATAGGAGAGGCCTTTCCCTGCAATGGGTCTAATCAGGATGATGATGATTATGAAGGCCCTACGAGAAGAGTAGATATGACGTTTGTATGTTACGCATTTCATCTTGATAATTTTCGCTATATTACCCAGCGGTGGACGTTGTTATTCCTCGGAAAATAAAGAGCACATTGTCTTAAACACCTGAAGCTGCTTCTCGGAAGATGGCATTGCTTTCACAGCTTCTTTAGGCTTCCCCTCACTAGACAGTTTTGCGGTTCTGGTCGGTGATGTCGGCATGAATGCATGAATGCCCTCTGACGGATGCACGAATATCTGCTCTGTTCACTGCGCATCCACGCTCAGAAGATATTGGAAATGAAATTCTAAGCAAGTCGTGCTGGCCGGGTTAGGAAAGCAGCCATACACGTACAGGAAGTGGCGAATATTGAAGCTTCATCTCGGGAAGGCCCGTGCTTCGGTGACCTTTCGGTTAGCG
The DNA here is from genome assembly GCA_030143305.2 of Amblyomma americanum. Classification (NCBI taxonomy): domain Eukaryota; kingdom Metazoa; phylum Arthropoda; class Arachnida; order Ixodida; family Ixodidae; genus Amblyomma; species Amblyomma americanum. Next base: position 83,159 of record JARKHS020010756.1, read on the forward strand.
CCGCTCCCTTTGCTGGCCCTCCAATCATCCTAGAGAAACCTAGAGTGGGCGCGGCGCACCGCAAATACACAATGCTGCTTTTGTCGGCCCGAAATGCTTAAATAGATGAGAAGTTTCGCTTACAAAATCTCTTGGTTGACATTTGCTTGGAATGCAAAGTCCTTTAAAGCATTGTCCATAAAATGTCTCACTGTCATCATCTGAATCATCCCAGGCATACTGCAAAAAAAAAGCGTTTTGAATTCATTATGCTGGACTAACATCTTTACGCTGGGAATTGATAAATTCATTTTTTTGTCGTATACGGATGATTAGCCAGCATTTTGTAGCCACAGCGCAACTTGAATATTTTCAACGTATCTTATGAGCAATGTGTTAGCACCCCGGGGAGAGGCACCATTACGTATTCCTCTCTTCCAAACATACAGCCACCGGACATTTTTATGATGCCTTTTTATTCCTTAATCGTCGCTTTGTACCAGTACTGAACCTGCATAAGTGTGAGGCTACTTATGGTGACTGGACAACACAACGTCCACATACGAACATAACATCAAGCATTTCTTCCATACCTTGTAGATCACTATAGCTGTGTGCATGAAATGTTGAATAGCACGGCAAAATTCTCACAGTCCTCTATGGTTGCATGAAGCCGCAGTTATAAGCATAGGTAACCGTCTGTATCAATTCACGCAAACGGTTGAACTGCACTGACGTGACGGCAGCTCTGTGCTGGCGCTGAGCATCTCGAAACGCAGAACGATTGGATGAGCGTTGAGGTAGATGACATGAGAACGCCGGTCAGTGGTTTCTGCTTAAACTGATTAACTTTTGTACCCAATGAACTTACACTATATGATACAGCGCTGCAGTAAGCGGGGCTTTCCATGAATTCTAGGTGTCATAAAAATGTTACTGATATATCAGGTTTAATTGCCCGTTGGCCGGTGGTAGGTTACTAGCTGGCTTCCCCCAAATTTTGCCGCGGGACAAGTACCGTTTAAATATATGTACCGTCAGTACCAAATTCAGTCTGTGGATCTTTCAACTCGTGTGCATGCCAATCTGCACCTGTACATTTTTTGTATCTAGCTGCAACACGCAGGTCTTACTCATCAAGACTTCAATTTCTATAGCATAGCTTGAGAACTCAACTCTGTGCCACAGGCTTATCATACGGGGCTTGCGACACAAACCTCAACTGCTTAAAATAAAGTTTGCACATAACTGTACGAGGCCTGTCTCGCGCCCCATTAAGTATGACGTTTTCCACCACTGAAGTAACGATATCAATTGGGCGCCTACTACCTTGTCATTAACAGCAATCACTTTCCGATCAGTTTCAATAGTTGGGTGCCAGTTAACCATTCTCAACGGACACCCTCGCACTTTTATATGTTATAACCAACTTTACTGCCACCCATCAATCAGACCCTGAAGCCTTGTCTGAATTTAGACACTCAATCTTTCTTTAAGATTCCTTGATTACTCATTTAAATGTTTGCACTTTGCAAGCCAAGGGCATATTTTCGCATTTTTCTTCGTACTTTTGTAATCATGATTGGCTTATTGAGATACATGAAATCTTTGTAGTCTAATCGAAAGACCCCTTCTGCAGCTCGCGCTCGAGTTCTCGGGTCCGAGCTGAAAAAAAAACATACATGTACTACCAGCAACAAATGAAAAGCGAACAAGACAATTCAGCTGCGAAACGCAGAATAAGAGTATGTTAGCCAACGGAAGCTCAGTACTAGCTCAGAGTCTTTTAACTTCGAAGGCGCGAAGTGTTTCCTTCAGGAGTGTTAAGCAACTTCGCATGAATTTCCTCTCTGGAAGCAGATATGTTGGCGTTTTTTGCTGCCACCTCAGTTTTTTTGCTCACGTTGCATTCGGTGCTGACAGTACGTATTACTTGTCTTAAAGAGTGATCGATTGATGGATTCGTTAACTGATCGATCCATCCATCGATCTATCGATTATTTTAGCGAACGCAACAGAATCCTCATTTGCTTAGAGTTGGACGGCGCTCGAACGAAACCGGAGTTTTTGATCACACTGGTAAACCTAGATATTACAATGTATTTCGTGCAATGCAGAGTGCACGGAAATATGGGCTACTGAAACTTCACAATTACTGTCCTAGATGCCCGATAGATTGCGCTAATATTTGTACTTTGAGGCGCTCAGTATATCTTGCAAAGGTGCAGCCTGATATTGGGCACTACGAATTTGTCGCTAATTCAGAACACAGACAGCCTTAGTTAAAAGTTCCAACGGCAAAAAAAAATGGTCCTAAGCGCCGCGGAAACAAACTGCCTAGTTAAGACTCCTGCACAAATTACTAAGTCCTAATCACTAACTGCATAAATTAATAATTAGCAGAGGCCTAGAGCATCATTTCGCATTTGTTCTTTAATCTCCTTCTAGAAATTTTATCGATGTCTTCCTCCCTGAGCTATCGCGAATTACGTTCCGCCTACCAAATGATGCCCTTAGCCCTTATGATGACGTTTCATTTATGATTAAAAATTTGTAAAAGAAATCTCGCAACACAGTTGTGGCGCTTATATATTATTTCATTAAACATTCTTGCATTCGAAATGAGTGACGCCTTGTAAAGGTTAATCATCTCTTTGCTCAAAACGCAACAAAAAAATTCGTTTTAGGCAGTGCAGCGCCTATTCTTTCAGCCCCTCATCTTGTACGATTGAAAGTTTCTTTCATGGTCAAATCATAACATTCCTTTCCGAGGATGTTGTGTTGAATTAGTGTGAAATTGCACTGAACCCAGAGCGATCAGCTTGCCCTGCACATACTGGCCTCAAGAGCCGCATGCAGTTAGCTCATCACCGAAAACAGTACCCACACATGTTACTGTCATTCGTGTAAAGCCTACAATTCCACTGGAGTGAAGTTGTAAAGCCGATGCACTGCGGTAACCTTTTCAAAGCTGTTTACGTTAGCGGACTGGTCTTAGTGCCCCCCATGTCAGGAAGTCATGAACTTGTTATGCCTTTTTTCGATAGTGTTTCAAAACCGATTGTTGACTATTTTCCCTCGTCAACTTCAAGAACCTCCTTCCGATCTTATTGCATCGTTAAAACTTTATTTACCATCCATCTTTACTAGGATATATTCATAAAGTTTATGATTCGGTGCTAGTTTCCACAGTTGAGTTGTCTAATGTGTATTTACCTTTTTTTCGCGAGAAAAACAAAGGGAATTGCTAATAGAGCTGTTATCTTCTCTAATGAATTGGTTTATCCATTTTCGGAGCGCAAATGGTAGAAAAGAATCTGCATGGTCGGGAGGCGAATTAGAGAGAAAAGTGTGACACTCCAGCAGAATTCTCATTGGAGAACCAATGTTTTGGCGCCAACTTGGCACTTTCTTCTGGGTTAACTTTACGACCCACCCTGAAAAAGGTGCCGAGTTTGCACCGAAACGTCGGTTGGTGCATGAGAATTTGGTCGGAGTAAGTTTCCTCGCTATCTAAATTTTTCTGAAGGGGCCTTTTTTAACCCGAGTGCATAAATGCCCATTGCTATTAGCGCCAAAACGTTTTTTTTTTTTCGCTGCACACTGAAGCTCTACCGGTTATGATCATCTACAAAAGAAAATAATTATCGTCTCTTCAATCATCTGTCGTCTCTGCGATGTACCCTAAACCACTGAAGATTGTTTTGTGAACTCTAAATTGTTTCGGGGAACGCTGAAGCTGCCATTTTCTTTTGAAATTTCTCTCAAACTGTGCAAATATTTTAGGACTTTTGCAGCAGCGCAGCAAGCCCATTGAAGGTCAAACTGCAGCCTACGGCGAAATCGGTGCCGCTAGGTCAGTAACATTTCGCTTTAAAAAAGACTACCGCTTTCCTACAATATATTTCGTGCTAATATCTACACTCGAAGACTTCAGACTACCAGTTTTATGGGCTTTGGAAGCGTGTTTGTGTTTCAATGAGTGCGTTCGTCCTATGACTGTTGTCAAGCTGAAATGATGTGGCCTATTGTAATGCAAGAACGTCTGGAATACTCAACGAAGACATCAAACGCGAGGGCACAGCCTGACAACGCTCACCTCTTCGACGCTTTGAACATCGCTTCTTACGACTATAGCTAGAAACTTGTGGTTCAGCTGGACAGGAAGCCGCCAACATGTGCAAAGCAGGAAACATGAAACAAGCATTTAGCTAGCAATCATTCCTTCTGCAACTTAGGAAGACATGACACATCTCACGGTCCCAACTGTCCGGAGGTCTGGGATACAGAACACATTCTTCAGTCATGTAAGGCTATCATTGCCTCTCCTTATTTCCATTACCCTCCCCTCCTTCCTTTGGTGTTTAGCTTCACTGGGGTTCGGCAGATTAGCAACGGGTGGGGCAGACCACGCTCGCTTTTTCACTGGGTGTTAGTGTTGCTATTAAATAAAAACGTTTCCTCCCCCTAGGTAAAAGAGGGAATTATAAAGTATTTCGAGAGATCGGTGTAAGCAATAAAATTCACAGATCATGTGTCAATGAAAGACCATAAAAAATCTCATATCACGAGAGTACGTACTCTGCAGGTAGTGTTATCCGGTAAGTATTTTCCGCCGCATACACAGCCTAAGAGCTGTAGTCCAACGCGACCCTGAAATAAGATTCAGGAGCCATTGTGAAAGTATCCAAAAAGCATGCGTAATCAATATCATTTAAAAAACCGTTCTACTTCGCTCACAAGCAACTTTATACGTTCTAACGAGTTTCGATGCTCTTAGCGCTGCGGAACTTACTTGGCGCATATCTTCTTTATTTGTTGCCTTTTCTCTCACTTATTGCCAAACCTTCGAATAAGGCGGGCTGTTTCTGGACATCTGCTACTCTTAAAGCCCAATTGTTAGTGCAGGGTTTAGTGAATAGTTGTTGAGCTTATTTTATAAGCCAAACATTCACAAAAATGTTTATGAATATGAAGAAGAATAGAATTTAATTGGCGGAAGAGCAGCTTGGCCAAACTGTGCCATGGAACACGATGCTTTAGGTCTACACGTGGTACGAGCAAAAGACCACTATTAGAGCAATTCACAAAAGAGATGCATAGCACATGACCGAGGAGAACTTTTGTACCCATGAAAAAAGCCGTGGCTGTCTGGCGGCACTGAGATTACTCCCTGCACATCCCTCCTAGGGCGCGAATGTTCTAAATACAAGACCACCGCTGCGGTGAAAGAGGGCGATTAAGATTATAATTGTAATGACGGCCCTGCAACAGAAATATGTGTGACGAAATAACATAATTATTTAATGCATTTACTGAAAAGTTTAGAAGAACAAAAAAAACAATATGCCGAAAAATAATTTAAGCATGCATTAAAATAACGTAAACAACCTGGCGGAAAAATTACTGTACGATTGCATTAAAATAACGTTCCTAGACATTAGTTAATGAGATCGCTATGCAACAAATTACGCTGCTCAAGATTTTTAATGTTAGATCGAGAAAAATGGAGGCAATTCGAAATATGTAAATTACTCTGAAAAGCAGAAAACGGATACCTATGCAAGTGGGTACCGGTTATGTTGTTTCCAGCACTGGCTTAGAAAAATTCTAAAAACAATTACGGTGCTTCGTAATGCGAAAGAGCCCAGCTGTGTTGATGTTTGATTTTGCGATACATTGAGGCAACGAATTTGATATACGTGTATGTATGTGCAGCTACGTAACACTTTATTTTCCACACACCCTCTTTGTTCAAACAAAGCTCCTTTCCCAGTCTTTGATTGCCTATGAAGGTGGCATTCTGGTCGGATAAATGGATGCAGACACGTTCAGCCTGCTGCACAAATGTCTGGTTCAAGAGCAGACGGTTTATATACTAGGAAGACAACACTCTGAGTGGCGTGGCAGGACACGGACAATCTATCGCATGTAAAACATTTCACAGCAACGTCCGGCAGCGGAGCGTGGCGCAACTGCGAGGAGGCAGAACTTGACAGCGCATGCCGCCTCAGGCCAACTTCCTCTTCCTTATCGACCCTACCCCCGAACATGCAACGGGGGCCTGACGAAGGCGCGCACGGCGCACACCACTGTGGCGCGGTCTATGAGAAGCGGTGGACGGAAGGACGGACGGACGGATGGGCGGATGGATGTATGGACGGACGGACGGACGGACGGACGGACGGACGGACGGATGGATGGATGGATGGATGGATGGATGGATGGATGGATGGATGGATGGATGGATGGATGGATGGATGAATGGATGGATGGACGGACGGACGGACGGACGGACGGACGGACGGACGGACGGACGGACGGATGGATGGATGGATGGATGGATGGATGGATGGGTGGATGGATGGATGGATGGATGGATGGATGGATGGATGGATGGATGGATGGATGGATGGATGGATGGACGGAAGGATGGATGGATGAATTGATAGATGGATGGATGGATGGATGGATGGGTCCCCCTTGAAACGGGTTGGTGGCAGTTGCCACGATGCTCAGCTTTTTTCTCTTTATTTTTGTTTAACTGTGTTGTAAGCTATTAAAATTCGCCATTTTCTTTAAATGCGTCTTCGTACACTTTTAACCTTATGTCACCTCTCTGCTTTTGAGCCACCAATCTTCCAATCGCTTTTTGCTGATTTCCACAGCAGATTTATTTACATTACCATTGTTATCTCTAAACCCTAGGGCCTCAGGAAGAGTGACTGTGCTTGCATTGGACCATCACTTTTGATTATGAGGAGTTCAATTGTTTCTACAGATTTACCACACACAGCAATTGTGCCATCTTCTTTGTTAAATGTATTTTTGTATCTACAAGTTCTAAGACACCCTGACCTAGCTTCAAAGAGTACGGTACTCCTCTTGAGTTATCATTGAACGCTTCCCTCCTGATCTGCCTCTTCCAGTTTCGATATAGTTCTACACTATGCTTCTTTACCATTGAAATAATTCAATTCTTACCTTCCGCATTTGTAACCTGTCGTTTAGTGCTCTTTCTTTCTCCGTCCTCGTGTCCGGCAAACTTACTGGTTAGTTTCCCTGTTCTTTTCCGCCACTGTGAGTCAACGCTCTTCCTGTGTATGTATTTAAATACCTAAGCTGCCAACCTGTTATCGTCCAATTTCCTCAGACGTTCTTCATATAAAAATTTACTCTGTGCTCCCCGTGCATCGAACTAGGACCAGCCCATATTCCCCTGTGCTGCCTCGTTTGTGGTCTTCGTGTAGTCAAATACATGAATGCCGGAGAACACGCTAGCGCTCTCCTCGCGCTCGGTTACCCCCCCCCCCCCCCCCCCCGCCGCCCGCGGCTCAACCCATGAACGGGCGCATGAGAGCTACGCTCTGAAAATCCCGAGGATTGCAAAAGCTAGCATTTGACAGGATTCCTATTTGAATTCTTGCAGTTCCGCTCTCAGAAAAAAAAATGTAAGTACTCACGGATTGAAATAGGACATTCGGAGCGCTAGCCTTGCAGTGCCACGCAGGCATGTGGTAAGCCACAGGCCGGCTCATTGGCTACTGGAAGGAACAATTCTGCTTTGTAGATGTTCTCCCTCTCGCGCCATACCACAATGCACCACCTTGGTTCCATGAGCGACGGCCACGCGCTCCGAATGTCCTATTTCAATCCGTGAGTACTGTACCTAAAATTTCACTTTTCTTATTACTGCCAGCTATCCTTTTTCACCTTTGGACGCGGTTTAGAAGCTTAACACGGGGATAGCGTTCGTAACCCTGACGCACGCAGTTTTCTTGTGCTTTGGTCTTGATGTCAATAGGGGCGAGAAGAAGAGAGCGCGAAGAAAGAAACAATCATTATCAAGCGTCGTTCGGAACTTGCTGCGGTCCTTACGCAACCCACCGTCGATGCATCCTTTCCGACCGTGTGACATGAACCATGCTTTGGCGATTCATTCCAAAACTACCGCGCAGTTTTTCTTTTTTACAAAAGAGAAACCGTATGCTCATCAGGCATGGCACAGGCCTGATCGTGCTTCTTCATTCCTTGGCGCCTGTCCCTTCCAGCGGCATGAGGTTGGAGCGCGGTTATGCAAGCAAGTCTCATCACCGGCATGTTTCTCTGAAGACAAGCTGCAGGCCATTGCTCACTAAGTGTCCGGAATGAAGAGGGAGCAATGGCAGGTGACAAGAGAAAGAAAAATGAACTTAAATTTAAACACGAATAAACACCGTCCCTCGAACCCATTTTATGCTTTAGCCTACTCTCAGCGAACGAGATATATTAACTTTATAGAGTCATCATTTCAGGATTTCGAATAAAAGTAGTGTTTGCTTTGCAAAACAGATATATTTCTTCGATATGCCCTGGAAGGCGCCGGTGTGATTGTCAATATCACTGCCTGAACAATTATAAAACGAAACTCGATCACACAATGGTTGAATAACTGGTGACTCATAATACGCGGGCTACAAAAGCTATGTCGTGAAGAGAGTAGCAGAGGTGTCTAATACATTTATCAAAGCGCGTATGGAAGCTTTCAAAGAGAGAAAGTGTCAGGTGGTTATATTTGTATTTGGAAGCCTGCGTTTTTAGACGGGTTAAGATAGTTACATGATAGCTAACTTATTGCAAACGCCCCTGTCGACTCTTAGCTGTTCGATCTAAAGCTCTCTAGTTCCTATTACTACAGAGGATACGGATTGCAAACACAAAATGAACACAGAATGACCTCGAGCGTACCAGAAGCTTCCAAGATAGCTAACGCCATCTTGATTCATAAGAAATGAGACGTCAAGGACTCAAGAATTAACCTGATCCGCTTGCTCTACATTTCCTACAAGGTGATTACTAAGGGAATCACTAATAGAGCAATTACATCCTTGACTTTAATCAACAAAATGATCAGGTATCCTTTCATAAAGTCTACTTGACAATAAACCATATTCACGCTATAAATCACGTGAAAGCGACATGCACAGAATATAACCAACCTGTATAAATAGCCTTCAATTATTACTAGAATGCATATAGGTCAGTGGAAAACTCAGCAGTCATACAGGCATTGCTGAATCGGGCAGTAAAGCAGTCTTGTAAACGTACTGGAGGATATATATAACGTCTGCAAAACTACCTTAGTGCTCCATAATATCAGAAATTAAACTTTAATAAGGAAGGGCGTTAGGCAGAGAGAGACTGTCTCACGAATGCTGTTCGCTACAAGTCTACAAGACGCATTCCAAGGCCTCGTTTGGGAAGAGTTGGGGATAAGAGTTGATGGAGAATGCCTAAGTAATCTGCGATTTCCTTAAAACATTGCCTTCTTAAACCATTCAGGAGAAGAACGTGAAAGAATGATCAGTGAGGTTAGACAGGCAGAGCAGAACGCTAGGCCTGAAATTTAACATGCAGAGAACCAAAGTAATGTTTAACAGTCTCGCATTAGAACAGTGACTCACACTTACTTATTACTCATTTGTAATCGGTACGGCTAATAGCCCTACATGTATCATATGCGGGTGCGACGAGCCGAGGCCTATATCCCCACATTGTTTTTTAATGCCTTGCATACAGTGCGCAAAGGCCGTCTCTCTGCCGTGCGCTGTAGCGTCTAAATCCACGCCCACTGACGGAAATGAAGATTCTTGGCCACTGGCCACTGCGATCGTGGGCGGTGAAGGCCTCCTAGGCACTGCTCTGCTTGTTGAGAATCTCGAGCCTTCATGATAGGTTGGGACTTTACCGAACGCTTGCTGACTTCGCGTACTGACTTCATTTTCCTGTTACTCCCTTTTCTACTTCACCTTTACAACCTCTCATCTCTCTCCCCCAGTTGAGGATAGCCAACCAATTCCTGGATATTATTCTCCGCCTCCTCAAGCTTCGGTGGGTATGTTTATTTCTTATTTTCTGTGTTCTGTGTGCGTTGTGCAATCTGTTTATGTGATACTGCAGCAGTGGCTGGGTGATCTCCAGAAATAAACAAGACACCTTATCTTTAATTCGTACTTTTTGTAGGATGTGATGGTTGGATGTGATGGATGGATGTGATTTGTAGGATGTGATGGTTAATGTTAAGGTTACGTCTTCACAACTCACCTCACCACCCTGAGCTGACATTGTCTGACACCCTGCTGGTGACTGTCGGGATTCAGCCCGTTGTTCTGGGTGCGGCAAGCACGTTCCTGGAAATTCAAGCATCATGTTGCGTGCTTAGGAACAGTTCAGAAGTATTTTTCGCAAACGAATTGGACGCTTTAAGGGAACCATTTTAATGGCTCCCTTCTAAACATTACTTTCATGTGTGTTATAATGTGACCGAAACGCTGTGGAGAGAAATTTTTGACACCTAGATGTAGTGCAGGATATTTCAGACGCTAGTGGCAAAGGACGGTTAGGAGTCATGCACAAGAGGATGCCATATCAGTTTTAGAAACGAAGAAAAACTCGTTCTTGAAACATCTGCAGAGTGTGGAAATATGGCGCTGTATGTCGCACACAACTGTAAATGAGCACATCAGGCGTTCACGAAGCTCGATGAAAAGGTAACGCCCGCCGGAGGCAAGTTGCAATTGACAGCGGTGCTAATTTGGAACCGTCTGCTCTTTTGTCCCATCAAATTTGCTTCCTGTCCTCGGCCACTCTAAAATAGTAACGGCCACTGCGGTTGCTGTATTTTCCTTGCACAAGAACCGAAGCAAATCAATGTGGCACGTGGTACTAAAGCGCAGACAAGTCAAAGTTTGGAGCCCCTGGCAGTGCAAAGCGTCATCAGTGGGTGCTGCGTGTGCACCAGGCGTCGCTTGTGCCTTGTGTGCTCAGTACGAATTGTATGCCCTTAAAAGTGCCTCATTTTCTCGCGCTGGACACATTTCGAGACTTATATTTTCTTCGTATCAAAAACTGATAACGGCATCGTTTTGTCCATAGGCGTCAACTGCCCATGGGCACTAATCGCGAGGCTCTACTGATGTAAAAGTTAATCGCCCAAATTTTATGAATTGCCCCCAGAAAGAGACTCAGACTCTGTCAGGTATATTCCGTCGCTGACATAATTTTTAAAAAGAAATGTATGTGGTCTGAGCAAGAATAGCACAACGAAAGAAAAATATATTACAGCGGCATTCTCAGTACTGTCACCCCTTTATCTTCGCTTTCACCTTACGCTTCCCCTTCGCCCACTCGTCGTATGTTCGTGGTTATTTTTCTATTTTTTCCCTTTTTCACTATTCCTGACATTTACCTACTTTCACATTTTGCTCTGCACCCCCTGCTCTCCTTTCTCACACACACCTGGCTTTCGCACTCCTTTTGCCCCATTGTATTCTCTCTTCCTCCACACTCCATTTTACCTGCGACAACATTATTCCGATGGGCATACTCAGAGCAAGATGTTGAGATGTATTTGGGTTTGTGCGAAGTGAAGTAAGTAAATAAAGATGAATAAAAGAAATTGCCTAGAGTGGGACTCGATCTCGCGGCGCTGCGAACAGATCTTTGCTGGCTACTGCCCGGGAGCGCTAGGCTCTTCCCGCACCTTTGTTTGTTTCCTTATTTCATGGAAATAGTGCCGAAAAGAGAAGTCTAATCATGCTTACGCCAGAAAACACGAGGCCACAGCCTGTCATGCGACCTGTTAAACTGCAGCACACACTTACGAAGTGCATTGCACATCGTTTTCTTCATGGAATAATACTACAACCGAACTTGTATTCGCGCTTTCAGCCACGTGGCGGCAGTGACAGAGAGATGTGCGCTGCGTGCGTTGGCGTGTACAAAATTTCTGAAGAAATTCGGCATCGGGGCACAGATCGCCTGTGTACATTGGGTAAATTGGTATTGACGACTAAAAACTTGAGGACGCGCATAATTTGGGCCCTGGGACAATGGGAGCTCATTCGCGCATTCAGACACGTGGCGATGGTGTCCACCTGAAAAAACGTGTGCAAAATATTTCGTGCTTAATGAGGCAGCCATTTGTTTTTCGCTTCACTGTATTTCATTTTGGCCTCCTGCTCAATTGCTTTCCCTGGTTTTGCCAATTTAACAATACTATACTAATTGTCACGAAGTGGTGACTGCGATGCAGAGAGCAGAAGGACAGCTAGAATTGCGCCTAAACAAAACATTTAATTGGGTTGAATTTTGCCTACAATGGACTCATCCCTTCGGAGGTGGTCGAACAGAATCCCCGCCGGTCACGGCAGTGATCAATTTAAAGCTGATAGCGAACTTTCGAGACAAAGCAGGCAACATTACTAGAACATTTTGGAACGAGGTAGAATCGGCTCCCCCTGGATGCGATTAATCCAGATAACTCTGCTCGCGTCCTGTATCCACAAAGCGATAAAGCAACGTGGAGGTAGCTTTGAAGAATGAACATACACTACAACGGTTCGCGGCAGTATCATGCAATTGCCGCAGCTCCCAATATGTGCACGCACAGCCTCTCCACACGCCCCGGGTTCTTTTACGCTGGGCTTGAGTACTTGTTTATCACAGTTGTTCCTCTTTAGCGGCTATCCTGCCCAGACAATGCTTTCGAGCTCAGGCCCCCATCCTAAAGCCCTTCACACATCACAACCACCTCCCCCTCTACGGGGCTTCATCGTCGCTGTCCCGACCCCGTTAAAACCTAAGCCGCTTGTTTTGCGGGTTTTATTTAATGCTGAATTCGGGCAGTCAAAATAGAGCGATATTACTTTCCTCAAAAATAGTGCACAAAATCCGCTTACTGGGCGACAATTTCATAATTCATGTTTTCTGGGTGTTTTTTTTTTGTTTGCAGCATAAAAGAATTTAGCATAAGCGCACGACTATCTTGTACGGGACAGAAAAGTGTCTCTTTCTTGCTGAAAGCTTTGCAGATAACATGCAAATTACAAGGACAAAATTTCATACTTTTCATCTATTACAATTATTACGACGCGCAAACTTCTAACCTCCTACGCAGCACTGCGCATGTATGCAAGACCTGCCTAACATGTACCCTGCAAAAACAGTCATTTTATATCATAAAGCTTTTTTAAACTGGCAATAACCCTGGAGCAGGATGTCGTTAGCGTTGATAGCGTTTCCTACAATGAGGTCAAATAAATGCTTGAAACTCCCCGTGTTCTCGCCACTCGTTTCTAAAAATTATTTTGGAAACTTAACGTGAAACTGAGCCGCGGCCTGAATGTGAAGCATTAAAAATGGTTTGAGGTCACAACTTGAGCGCACACTCCTGTCGAATAAGATCAGGTCTCCGTTAATTCTTGTGCGGAGTTTTCAACTTTGTTCAGGATCCATCCCGTCCTCAAGGCTGTTTCGTATAAGAGTATACCACAATGAACTCCTCAGTCCCTTGTGCTTGTGTGTCCTCAGAAGAGGCATTTTAAGGGAGAAATCGGGTTCAATGCGATTTTTAAGAAATCAATTTGGAGTGAAAAATTCGGGCACATCGGGTTTTCCAAGCTAAGGAGCGGCTCCTTAATGATGAACGCTTTCTCCAGACCAAAACAAGTCCTCTTGTCGAAGAGCTGTCGAATCACACTGGGGCTTCCCCCTCTGTTGTTCAGTTTGTGTTGTCAAGAAACCCATCTATCTGTCTTCTACTGTGCCTCATTATTCTGATTTTTACACTCCCTGAGGTTCGCAGCTGCAAGCAGAATTTTGATGAATTTTTTTTTGTTTAGAACTCCATGCTTTAAAGGGCAACTGAAGAGTTTTACAATTCGATGAGCTTAAACGAGCCGATAATGAAATTTGTATGTAAAGAATGCGAAATCTTTTTGCGCTAGCATTTTAAATGATGATGTAATATCCAACTAAAGCGGCATTGGCGTTCAAGCTTTTCTGCAATGTACAGCGAGAGGCAGAGGCCGCAATGATGTCGTCAGGCACGGCGCCGCTAAGTTTCCTGCGAAGGAGCGGTTGTGCACTGAGGATTTTATTTAGAGCGAAGGTGGCGAACCACTATGCAATGCTTGATTCATAGACATAAGGTATGTAAGCAACGCATTAATATTTGAGTAATCTTAGGGCAAAAAGTGGTTGTTAGAAATATTAAGGCATAACTGGTTCACGATTTATTCAAAACCTCTTAATACTTACCTAGACCAAGTGCACTGCTCAAAATTGCTGCCACCTTTAACAAATACATATTTGTTGAAATCTGAAACAAAACATAATTATGTGTTATGTCAATTGGCGCTGCTTTGTTTCCTAACACAAGCAATTAGTGACCCTAGTTGGCTCGTTTGTTAAGAGCTAATCCAGCGATTACAAAGATTTAGCTGGTCATTGATTCATTCGCACCAATGTACACACTTTGACGTGTTGTTCGCCATTTATCTTCAGAATATTTGTTTTTGTCTTCTGTAGTTGATGCAGGGCTCAAGAAGGACAAAGAGTCTGGTTTGGAACAGAACATACCAGCGGTTATTGCTTTACAAGCACGGACGAAAGTTCGCACAAATGTGACGCAGTGGTTACAAGGTGCATCATCAAAACAATTGGACTGGTCTAATAAGTGCTCCAGGGAAAAGGTAGCATACTGTTGATTCCGAAATGTAAATGACACTACCCTTACAAAAGTTTCTTTGGACAGTCTGTAGACTGTTCCTAGACTTCTGCCTATAAAGTCTGTACATTTTTTATGTACAACCTAGAGAACAGTCTATAGGCAATACAAATCCTATAGACAGTCTATGCACAATCTGTATATTTATAGCCATACACTTTAATAGACTTTTTGTCTATAAATAGTCTATAGACATTCTAT